>JABTXL010007139.1:32831243-32842568 GCA_025134845.1 Neodon shergylaensis
ATATATGTGTTAGGATATCTTGAGTATATTAAACAATTCCAAAATTCTGTAGCTTTATAAAACCAAAACTTATCTGTGTTTCATGTTTCATGCTGTGAATTTTGAGTGAACTTATTAGTAGTAACTTGAATGAAGATTGATGGATGTATACAGATTTAGTAGCTCTAACTTGGAGAAGCTCTTCGTTCATTGAATTTGACCTCTTGTTTCTCTGGCCATCTATGTGCAATCAATAGTTGAAGAATATATTTATAGTAGAAAAATATTTATTAGTTCTTAACTAAATTGTAACAAGAAGATACTATGTGATTCCAAATTTTATTGCTGTGTTCTTCATCTATGAATATGCAAAAGGTCAAGAGTTGGAAATATACGTAAACTTTATGTTACCAATTTATTAGGTTCCCAGATAGAGCTTAGTTTGATGCCCATAGGTAATTCAATCTTTATGGGGGGGGGAAGCCAAAAGTCCAATATAATCACCATGTTTACACAAACTCCCAAGTCTCCTCCTGGATTTGAATAGTTCTTCCCATTTGGTTTGAAGATTTCCCTATGTCTGGCTTCCCATCAACAAGAAAAGCAAGTGTCCCTCATCACAGTTCTAAGCCACTATGGGAAAACAAAGGAATTGTGATGGTGGCAGTCATTTTCAAATGGAAAAGTCAGTCACATTCAGTCTCACTGGGAAGAGGATATGAAAATCTCTGGACCTGGAGACATGATCTCTCTGGTCCTCACTACGCTATAGTCAGCTAATTTTCTGTCTCTTTTCTTAGATCTGTATTTATAACTTTGGAACTGCAGCTAATATGAAGTGAAGAAAAGTCCATGGAAGGGCATCACAAGAAATAGTCTGTGCTGTAAATCTGTGTTTTTGAGGTTAAGCTTAATCATAATTAAATTTAGCAAATTTATGTATACAATTTGATTATATTTACAAAATGTACAGTTGTGTAATCTCTCCCACAGTATGACATAAAACATTTCTAGAAAACTGAAAAGTTTCATCATCCACCTTAGCAATCAACCTCTGTTACCCTACACAACTGCTGACCTGCTTTCTGTCAGTAGAGAGCAGGTCTTGCTGTATAGAATTTCCTGTAAAAGGAATCACATGGTGTGTGCTATTTTGCGTCTAGATTCTTTTTACTCAGGTTATTGGTTTTGAGATTCATGCTTTGTCCTGTTAGTGTGTTTTCGTTCTTTGTTTTTTTTTTGTTTTTTTTTATTTTGAGTTGTGTTTTGTCCTAAGAATATAATGTTTGATTCTTTCTTACTCTTTTGATAGGTACTTTGATTATTTCCAGTTTGGTATTGTCATGACCTACGAGGCACAATCAATTCTTTGAAGACCTTTGAGAGAATATGCTTTCATTTTTTTTGGGAAAAATGTGAATGTAATAAATATGGGAAATGTATGCTTGATTCTACAAGAAACTGTCAACATGATTGTATGTTTTTTTTTACATTCGCACCAGCAATTTATGAGTCTCAATTATTCTCTGAAACATTGAACATTTTCATTTGTTTTGATTCCAGCTTTTCTAGAATTATGCACTGATATTCCTTGGTAATATTTATTTCCTTCCTATGATAATTATGCTATATGTCTTTTTATGTGCATATATATCTTCTTTTATAAAGTGTCTCTTCAAATATTTTGTTTCCCTTCTTTGTCTTATTGAGTTATAGAGCTCTATATATAGAGTTAGAGGGGGGGAAAGATCATTTGTCAAATATTTATATAACAAATATTTTCTCTCAGTCAGTGACTTGCCTTTAAATTCCCAAAAAAGGAGTTCTGTGCTGAGCAGAAGTTTTTGATTTAGATAAACCTAATATATCATCTTTTGTCTTTTATGGCTTTTGCTCTTTGCATCCTATCAAAGATGTCATTGCCATCCTCAAAGTTACAAATATGTTCCCCACTCATTTTCTCAAGAATTTTATATTGTTTTAGTTCTTACATTTGAATTGATTCTCTCAGTTAAAGAGAGGATTTCTGTATATGGTGATAATTAAGGTAAAGATCCTTATTTTCAACTTTTACATCCCTCTATTTAAAATGTATTCCTTTCTCCAGTAAGTAAATTTGTAAACATTTTGAAATATCTGCATGCTTTATATGTATTTTTTTGAATTTTCAATGTGTTCTACATGTTTGTATTATTTCCAACTAAACTGCCCTGTTTGTCCTCATATTAAACTATATTGAATTATTGCATAGCATACACTTCAACTTGGGTATTATTTTTAAGTCTTTTATAGATATTTTTTTCTTCACTTACTTTCACTTTCATAATTAAAGAAAATAACATTAGCAAAAAGTTTCTATTGAAATTAAACAAAGAAATTACAACTGAAATTTTTTTCAAAATTACCTGAAATCTACAAACCAATTTTAGGATACTGAACATTTTAATTGTGAATTTTAAAAAAATACAAAATATAGTTCACATTCCCAGCTTTATGTCTACTGTTGTCTAGAAAATGTTTGATAATTTTCAGTTTGGAAATCTTGATTATATTGATATATTTTTTCTAACTGTAATTCAGGAGTCGTGTTATTATAGATGATATTCATTTGAGTTTTGGTACTTTGATTTACTCCTGTACTTATATACAATTTATTTTCATGTTAAGCATGCATCCCATAGCTTTCAAAGATTCATTAATAAGTCTAGCAGCTTTGAAATATTTTATGTAGTTGAGTTTGTCAATGTAAACATATTTTTAATTTTTCTTCTGGATTTACATGTTAAAAACATTTTTTTACTTCCACTATAATCTTGAATAACATTGTTGCACAGTCATTTACTATAAGCTATATTATTAGATATGTTTTATATAAATTGCTTCTTTATATTGAACAACTTAGTTGGTTTTTTACCCAATCTATCATTATTGTATTATTATTGTAAGAAATTAATATTGCATATGTTATGGTCAGATAGTCTATTTCATTTGTTTCCCCACCTTTACCCTTTGTTTCTTCCTTTCTTTAAATTTTGATATTTCATAATTTCCATTAATTTTAAGGTATTATTGAAATGTTAGAGTGAAAGAGTTTTCTCATACTACGTATTTCCATTGTATATTAAATTTATATTTAATTTTAAAAAAGAAAGTGGTAGTTGTTCTATATTTGTTCATAAATATATTCATATATGGCTTTTGGTATGTTTTAAAGGTTAGTAAGAATGCTGACTTTTATATAGTACTTTTTAGTAGAATTGGTGTTAATTTATTTTTAAATGTTTAGCTTAGTTTTATGTGAAGACAAACCTGTTATAATGGTTTTCTGAGAAGGTTTAGAAAGCCTTGATTCTTTGGTTTTGTTTTAAATATTTACTTATTTTTAATTTATGTGTAGAGTATAAACATACATGTATGTATTGTACGATATGTGTAAATTGTCTATGTAGTGCTGAAGGCAGTATTAGATTCTTTGAACAGGAGTTACAGGTGTTTATGAAAGTTAGTGTGAATTCTAGGAACTGAAGACTGCCACATGTAATAGTAGCAAGTACTCTTAAATACTGAGTTATCTCTTTAGTCCCTTCACTAATATGGTTGCTTATCAATTTCATTCACTATGATGAAGACAATTTCATTCCACAAGTTCAGAAGTGGTTGAATATATGCAAATAAATTAGTATAACAGGTTACATAAATGTAGTCAAATACAGAAATCAATAATGATCTCATTAAATGCAGAGAAGTATTTTGAGAGAATCCTGTGTAACTTCATTATTAAAAGCTCAGAGAAAGCTAGAGATTGAAGTATAAAGCTCAACACAATAAAGACTGCATGTGAAGAAAAATATCCATAGCCATCATTGCTTTAAATGGGGAAAATATAAGAACTTCCAGTAAGGTCAGGAACAAGGCCATTGCTATTTTCTCTGTTTGTAGTCATTATATTCCCTGCATCATGATATAGAGGACTAAGAAAGGAAAATGAAATAAATTATAAAATAATTTAAAGCAACCTCATTTTCTGATGTGAGATTCCCCTCTGCATGTTGTGAATACCATTGGTTAGTAAAGAAGCTTTGGGTTTGTTGCAGCCCAAAATAGGGCAAGGTCAGAATTCCAAGCAGATAGAGAAGGAGAGTGTAAGCAGAGTCAGGAAGAAGCCATGTGGCCACTGCAGGAGACAGATGTTGGACGCTGGACAGAACCTTACTGGTAGGCCACAATCATATGGCAATACAAAGATTAATAGAAATGGTTAATTTACAATGTAAGAGCTAGCCAATAAGAAGCAAGGCCAAGCAATGTTGTAATAATACAGCTTCTGTGTGATTATTTTGGGCCTCAACAGCTGGGAAATGAATGAGCAGCCTCTGATTACAGATTGGTGCACCAATGTGGGGCTTACTACATTCATGTAAAACCTGAGAAAGTTTGAAAAGGAATTCTAGACATAAAAGAGCAGAGTGCTGGCTTCTTGGTATTTAGCATTGACTTTTTTCAGATGGGTTCTGTTTGCTGGTGGCAAGCAGAGGCACCATGTCTCCTTTAAGAAAAAGTTTACTGTCTCAGCACAAGAAACAGTGGCTTCCTGCTTCAGGGAGCACTAACTCTGGCTTTTTTAGGTTGAACAGTTGAATAGGGTTTGGGAGCAGCATGCTGCAAAATATTTGATGGCAACATGGGCCAACTGGTTACCAGATTAAGGTGGTGAGGATGGCTCTCACCAGGCAGTCTCAGAGACAGTAAATGGACCTCTGCCATGTTGGGCTGAACAAAGCCAGAAATCAAAGAAGCATTAATCCTAGTCATGTTGATTAGTATTTTAAGAAGTGCTCCTGGAAAGAAAATGATTACAGATATGCAATAGGACAGATTCAGATATAAAAGACTTCTAAATGAGACGCAGTGTCTTTATAAAAATGCACATAGTCTTGGGAGGGAGAACAAAGAAAGTACAGAGAGTTATAGAAAGAAAGGAATACTTTTAAAAAAAAATAAAACAAAGACGTTAAAAAGTCAGAATACAGACAGTCATAGATTAAAGGAATAAAGAAAAATAAACCATGTAAAGATGAAAAATGCGTAGTCTGTATTATGTATATTATTGTGTTTTCTTTGAAATTTTTGACTATGAGTGAACTAAGTACAGGCTGCTAGTCTAAACCAACATATATATATTAAAGATATCATAACTTCAAAATTTGGGTCTAAGGATATGTTGCTTTGGGAAAGAGGTTCTACTTTTGTTTCCACAGAGAATGAGAACCTGTGGATTTTTTCCAGACTTATGTGGTTTGGTTGATAAAGATTCCCTGAAGGTCTCCACAAACCCCCAAATATTTCACCGAACAAAAAGCAGGAAACAGTTTGGAGATAACTATGCCTAAATTCCAAAATATTTTTTGTAAATATTTGTTTACATTTAAAGTTGGATGTGCTTTAGAAGTGAATACTTTGCATTGCTATGGATTTTGATTAATTGATATAAATTTAATGTCAATTTTGTTATATGTATATTTCTTAAGTTGATTAAGGTATTGAGTTTGTGCAGCTCATTTGAAAATATAATGTATAATTAAGAAATATAGATTAATAGATAATCATTTGTCAAGCTTTTAGCCATGTTAGTTAAGTTTTCAATATAGATAGCCATAAATATAGGTCACTGAGTCTATAATTTGTGATCCTAAAGAAGCTAAATAAGAAGGTGAACCCAAAGAAAAACATATAGTTATTATCCCTGCTATGGGAAATAGACAAGATTGCTGGGCAAAAAATTGGGACCTTGGGGGTGGGGTGGGATGGGGGTAAGGGGAGATAGGGAGAGAAAAGTGAGAAGGGGAGGATGGGGGGAACTTGGGGAAACGGGATGATTGGGGATAAAACAAGGTTGGATAGAGGAGCAGGGAATCACATAACTTAATTAAGGGAACCACCTTAGGGTTGGTAAGAGACATGAACCTAGAGTGGCGCCCAGGTGCCCAGGGCAATGTCCCCAGTTAGTTCCTTGGGCAGCTGAGGATAGGGAACCTGAAATGACCCTATCCTATAACCATACTGATGAATATCTTGCATATCACCATAGAACCTTCATCTAGCGCTGGATGGAGACAGAGACAGAGACCCACACTGGAGCAAAATATTTTTTAAAAAATAACTTATTTCATTTTCTGAAGTTTTCTCCCTGGTGCTCCAACCTTATTTAGAACTGATACATGTGTTCCTCTCCGAATTGTAGGGAAAATATTTTCAGTATCAGATGTGACTTAAGCTACCTTCTAGTTCTTTCCTGGTTATATTAGGTGTTTTTCTCCTACATATTCAAATAAGGAGTTGTAGTATGAGGAGCAGGGCCCCTTGTTCTGTCTCGCCCAGCTAGCTTTTACCTGAAATAATCACTCAGAAATTGTATTAATTAAATTACTTCCTGGCCCATTATACCTAGCCTCTTCTTGGCCAACTCCCACATCTTGATTTAACCCATTTCCATTAATGTGTATCGCCATTTAACTGAGGCTGACCTGCATGAGTTTAACCAGTGTCCGTCTCGGGCAGGAGAATCATGGCCTCTGCCTGTCTCTGCTTTCTTCCTCCCAGAATTCTGTTCTGTCTTCCCCGCCTACCTGAATTCTGCCCTATCAACTAGGCCAAGGCAGTTTCTTTAATAACCAATGAAAGTAACACAAATACAGAAGGGCCTCCTACACCAAAGAGTCAGTTAGGAATCCTGAAATTAAGCCCTTGAATGTTAAGGTAGATCTCTTTTTTTTTTTTTTTCAGATTCTCTCTCTTCAGTATTCTGGTGTCCAAAGTCCAAAAACCTCAGTCATGCTTAACTTCAAACTTATATTCCTGAAACAGTCCAATTTGGAACTGTGTTTCACTTTTCCTCTTTAATTTTTTACTTGGGACTATCTCCAGAGTCATAATCCATGGTTGTTTTATTTTGCTCAGAGGTCACAAATTTTTCTGTCTGCTGATATGCTTCTGAAAAACATTATTTCACATTTCTCTAGTTTTCTAATTGGTGGAAATAAAACAAAACTGATTACGTTGTTTCATATTATTTCTTTGTTACTGGAAGAGATGTTGCCTACACGGATCTGTTTTATTGTGACTTTGTTATTTGAGACTTTCTAGCATTATTAACCATTTTCAGAACTGAAGCAGTTAGCATTCTCACCATGGCACTGAATTTTCAGAAACTATTTCTGTTCAAAATGGCCTGTCCCCACTTGGAAATACATCTTTCTTATAGTGCTTTCACTACAGAACACAGTTGTAGTGAACAGGCACTAATACTATAATTATTCTCAATTTCTTCTGTATGGTTGTCAGTTGAGGATTCATGTGATCTTTCCAGAGGAACATTCAGACAGAGTTTTACCAAATTCTTGTCCTTATAAAATATCAGTCATTCACCATCATATTCACTTCAACCTCAGATAACTACTTTGTCATTGCCTGCTTCCTTTGTAGTAAGTCTTCACCATGTATTTTATATATATTTTCTTCATGTTGTAATGAATATCTTGAGCTGATCTTGGGCATCCATACCTAGATAGTAGTGAGACACAGATATGACAGAGGAGAGAGAATGTACTGCACCCATGTGTCCTCCAAATCTTATTGGGTTAAATGGGTCCCAAACTACAACTGGATGCAAGAGGCATAGGGAAAATCATTTAGCTGTGCAATCAGAAAATAGATGACAGATTTAATGTACTGTTATTCCAGCTTTATGCAAAGCTGCCGCAGATTTTAGAAATGCAGTTACTGTGTAAGAGGATCTCCATTTACCCCATGACCATTCACTCCCAAACATGGAGGATATTTAAGAAGTGGGTGTCAACCGATTAGTCAAATTCTAGAGAAATAGTGACTCACTAGAGAAACTTGAAGCTTTCTGGCTGTTAGCAGCAAAACTCTACTTTCTGGATTTGTGAATAGACTAATGATGCTTGTCAGAAAGAGGGTGAATTTATTTGAGTCTAAAGCCATTAAAATGACAAAACTTCTTAAAGTCCTTGGTTTCAACATCTTTGCTCAAGCGGCTGTGAATAGTAACAATTGTCTCCTCATAATTACTCACTCAATGGTGTCTCATACTAAATCTAGTTTAGATGTCAGCATTTAAAACATAATAATGATAAAGAATTTCACATAATCAGGAGAGAATGAAACAGTAGAGGGAATGTTTCCTGACTACCCTGACTGCCCACACACTGTGTCCTTGAAAGTATATCAGATTGATGGCACTGAGAACATCTATGATGGGAGCAACTGCACACTTGAACCCACTAGGAAGAGAGAAAAAAAAAGTGTTGCAGTTTAGAACATGCTTTCTGTATTTAGAAGAGAGGCTAGTTTGTGGGTAGCTGCTCCTAATAGGAAGAAGATGAGGAAAAAAATGGCTTGTCTTTACAACCAGAAAGGGCAAATAACTTGGTGTATTTTGCAATTTAATTGCTTTTTCTCTCCTCATTTTGAGAATTGAGAAAACATATCTCAAGAATCCATTAAGTGTTATCCTCCTTGAAACTTCTTGCCACTGCATAGTTGAAACCCTCTGCCCAAAGGTCAAGCACAAAGAATATCAAATACTTGGAATACATTGATTATAATAGTTTTAATGCTGTTCAAGAAAGATCCTGTGAGGAACATAAGTTTAGCATCCCTTCTAGGATTAATTCCCTTTTCCACAATGTGACTGAGAAGTTTTTATGTGTCTAATTTCAGATGGGAAAAATACATCAATGGCATGGATGCTTTTTTATTAGATATGACTTTTGAGTTAACATTAATCTTAGTGAGAATTTCATTGTAATTGACTGATGAATAATGAGACCAATGAAGATCAGGAGAACACAATTTTCAATTATTATTTAGTCACTCATTTACCAAACATGTAGCTAAATTTGTAATGATTATCTTATTGGAGTTTATTCCTGTGGTTTAAGAAGTACAGGAAAAGTGATAAAAATTTCCCAATTTCACATGATTTATATTCTGCTAGATGGAAAAGAGAAAAAAGTATAAATGTAGACAAAATATTACAGGCATTAAATTTATTAAGTGAAATAAAGTAAGTAGAAATGTTATATGTATTGCAATAAAAAAGTATGATCAGAGAACTATAAGTTTAATAAGAGTGATTCAGGTAGAAGCACCAAGACCTGAAAGGTGTATTGCAATTACCAATCATGCTACCAGAAAAAAAAATAATAACAATCACAGGCAAAAATTTGGGCCAATAAAAATAAAACCAGCAGGCCAGGGCCTCCCTGATCTGTTCTCAGCCAACATGTCAATATTGACAAGAAAGAGGAATACAGTTCTGATACTGAGTGTTTTTTAGTGAACAGAAATTCTTGTCCTTAAAATTTGGATGTTTTATGTCACAGTACTGTCAGATGTAACGACAGACGCATACCTACCTCTTATCAATTGTGTTTTTTAGCTGTATACATACAATGAACAGGACAAAGCAAACTCCTTGTGACAATGTTTGAAAGGATACCATCCTCACAACAGAACAATTTCTATAAAACAAAATTCAGGATCCACTGGGGGCTAGATTTTAGCATGTGAAATGCATGCATTCTAGGAGATGCAAACATTCAATCCATAGTAGCAAATTTTGGAGCAGGTTGAATGGAATAGTATAGTCTGACTCATGCTTTCATCGGGTACTTTTCTTGTTTGGTTATGCACATATTTAGTATATGGGCTAAGGAAAGCATAAGAAAACCTATTTAGCTCCTTGCAGTTATATAGGTAAGAGATGGCCATGATTTGGACATGATGGTAGGAGTAGATGTGAAGAAGTTTGGTTCTGGATACTTTGAAGGTAAAATTAAAAAAAAAAAATTCATTCTTTAGGCAAGAAGCTAAGGACTTAAGGCAATGTTAAAGATTTGACCAAAGCATTTGTAGGACTACGAGAAATAATGCTCTTAAAGTAGGAATGAAAATTTATATTTATGATGTTATTGATTCCTAAACAGATACTGAGTAGTTGGATAAAGAAATATGTAGCCTTGTTTGTGGTGGCCCACACCTTTAATCCCAGCACTCGGGAGGCAGAGGTAGATGGATCTCAGTGAATTTGAGGCCAGCCTAGTCTACAGAGAGAGCTGTGGGTAAGGCTCCAAAGCTATACAAAGAAACTCTGTCTTGAAAAACAAACAAAAATAAATATTTAATTACGAAAAGAATTCAAGGTAAAATAATGTGCAAACTTGAATGCCACTATTATATTACATACATTTAAAGCTATGGAGTTTTGGTGACCTCTCACTAATGAGAATATGGTGGTAAATGAAGAAAAGTATTCAAAGGGCTATAGTATGTTTTTTAAAACTTAAATCTATATATTTTAAGTAGGCTAAATTATTTTGAATATCATGTAGGATGATTAATCTTCATGATCAACTTGACTGAATTTTTAATCAACGTGGGAACATACTGCTAGTTGTATATGTGAAGGCTTTTCTAGAAACTTCTAATTTTCTAAGGAGGAAATACCTAGTGTGAGTGTAGACAACAATCACTTGAGGCAAAGTCCCAAAATGAATTGAATGAAGAAACTGAAATGAATAACAACATTCATTTCCATGCGTTATGGGCTGTTTAAACCTTATTGAGCTTGGTTTCTGATTTCACCGTTTCAGGATGTAGCTAGAATAAATTCTTTCAGTTTTAAGAGTATGATTTTCCAAGTTTGGCTAGTGGCTTCATTTTACAAATTCTTTGACTGTTACCCTCAAACAACGAGTAAGAATAATTCATTCTTTCGATGGCTTGCTCTTGTCAGTAATCCTTTTCGGGAATAAGAAAAGTAATACAAAATAAAATTGGAATCAAGGGGTGGAAACATTCTCATGAACATGCTTGACATGTTTCTGGAACTGTATTCTGGGGGTAATGAGAAAGATCTTGCCACTGTGGGCTAGGGAAGCCCTGTAGTGCTTTGAGTAGAAATAAATTATTACTCTATGAGTATTTGGAATACCAAAAAGCCAAGAGAAATGTGGACAGTGGAGGACCAGTTCATGAGGTTTAAGAAAAGTACAAGAACTTCATAGGAAATAGGGCTATAGGCCATTTATGCCATATAATTAATAAACACCAAAATGGAGAAAACTGAACCAAAGTGAATTTGATTATCGTTCCAAATTTTATCATGCTGGTCTATTAACCTGATGATAACTTCTTACAGAATGGTTAAAGAAAACACTATAAATGGTCTTGTAGAATACTCCCTTAGTTAAACATTAAAAATAAAACCCTTAAACTCAGCATCCTACTATATATATATATATATATATATATATATATATA
>JABTXL010007139.1:32848001-32866659 GCA_025134845.1 Neodon shergylaensis
TATATATATATATATATATATATATATATATATATATATATATATATCTTCATATACATTTCTATAAACACTGACTTTTTCTCCTTTCAGGAGTCAGAGATGTTAGAGCAAATGGAGGTGGGGAGTTAATAAAAAAGATACAATATAGTAGATGAAAATAAGATGTAAAAAAGATGCCCTGTCTTTTTTACAAATGGTTTAGGTTTAACTGCCCTTGTTTTTGTTGGATCTGAACAGAGAAGTGAAGTACGTTAATCTTCTTTTTTAAATATACGAAGTTATGGAAATGTAAGGTAACAGCTGTTCAACTGTCAAGTCACCAGCTAAATTCAAGACTTAGAACAGAAGACAATCTGTTCAAATGAGACCTTTTTTTGAATGAAGGCCATTGGTTTCCTCATTTGTGCTTGAAAACTGTATTTTTTTTTTATTAAGAACTTGGCTTTAAAAGGTTGGAAAATCAGATTTTGTGAAGATAGGCATGCTGACTGTGGTGAGGTGTAAATCTCAGAGTAGTTTTAAATTGCATTTCCCTGATGACTGTGAATGTGGAATTGTTTTAAAAATTCTTTCTTGCCAATTTTGTTTTCATCTTTAGAGAATCTTCTGTTCATTTCATTACCCAATAGGTTGATTGACAGTTTTGGTTTGATTTTCTGTGTGTGTTTAAATTTCACAGTTCTTGGTAAATTCTGTACATTAGCAGGTAGAGCTGATCCAGATCTTCCCACCATCTTGTGGGCTATGTACTTTCTCTGCTAATAATTTCTTTTGCTGTGCACAAACCTTTTAATTTTTATGTATTCCTAGCTATTGATTCTTGAGATTGGTTTCTATGCCACTTAAATTCTGTTCAGAAAGTTTTTGTCTACACAAACATTTTGAAGAGCATTTGTGTGTGTGTGTGTGTGTGTGTGTGTGTTTCCTTCTACTGGTTTCAGCATTGTAGATTTTACTTTAAAATATTTTTGTTGCTTTTGTTTTGAGATAATCATTCTCTATGTGGCCCTGACGGTCCTGGAGCTTGCTTTTTAGACCAAGCTGACCTCCGGTTCACATAGGTCCACCTGTCTCTATCTCCCGACTGCTAGAACTATGTTGTGTACCACTGCACCTGGATAAATTAGGGTACTAACTGTACTTATGGTTTTTGTAGAGAATGAATGTGATGAAGAAAGTTATCTAATACTTATGAGGATAGATTTCTAGTTTTGCAAGCTCCAATTATTGAAATAGGTTATTTTTTCCTACTGTGTGTTTTTATTAAAAATTAGCTTGCCCCAGCTATGCCAATTTATTTTAAGTTCCTATATTCAGTTCTGTTTGTCTACTTCTTTGTTTTAATGCTAGTGCCAAGCTGTATTTGCTGCTTTCACTCTATAGTATAATTTGAGGTAAAGTATTGTAATTTTTCCAGCTGTGTTCTGTCTCCTTAGCAATCATTTGGTTGTTCGTGAACTTTTTTGTCCCTATATGAACTATGATGGATAGTATTCCATCCCAATTACTGCTATAGATCTGCAAGTTAGTATAACCAACATGGACACCAGTATGGACGATTCAAAGAAAGTATAAATAGAATTAATATATAAGTTGTCCATATCATTATGGGCATTTACACAAAGGACTTCATATTCCACTAAAGAAACATTTTCATATTCATACTTATCACTAATATATTCACAATATCAGGGAGGTGGGACTAGACTAAATTTAGGTCAGAAGAAAAAATGATACTTATAATTTTGTGCATATCCACAATAGAATATTATTGAGGGAAAAATAATAAAATCACTAAATTTGAAGGAATTAGATAAACTTGAGAAGTATAATAATAAATGTGGTGACCCACAGTTAGATAAAAGATAAAAACCCTCATATTCTCCTTCAGATTCACTTTCTAGGTTACAATGCCTACAGATGTATACACAAACTGATACAAGCTTCGGTAAAGGTTAAACGTTTTGAAAGGAGGCCAAAAGAGGATAGTATTGGGTGATAAAAAAGAATGGAAAATGGTCAAATCAATATGTGAGACAAGAAATGTCAAAAACAAGCAAATACCCTTTGGAACCTACAAGGGATAAAACTGGAGTAGCAGGATTTTGTACAATGGGATTATTGATGCTCTACTAAAACACACTTTGAAAATGTGATAATGATATTAACACGTGATATGTTGATTTAAAAGTAACTTTTTTTTAAAAAAGTTAGGCTATCAATATTCACCATGAACTATAAAGTATGAAATGTGTCCTCTGTGGGGCCAGTAGATTGTTGCTAATGTAACACCATCATGTAATAAATTCCTATGACAAAACTTGGCCTGTATAATTTGTATTCCTGAAAGACTCATGGTAACAGAGTACAAAGGATAGTCTACATAAACCAAGATCTTCCTTTCATTTTCACTCTTTATAAAAATATTGTATAATTAAATTATTATCTAGAAATGTTAGTGTTTTTTTTCCCAACTTCTGTGGAGTTTCCCATCTCCAAGGGTAAGGACCTGATGGAGGGAGACCTCCACTTTAGACTCTCTCTCTGCCTAGTGTTTGACTGTGGGTCTCTGTACCTGCTCTCATCTTCTGCCAGAAGAAGCAATCTTTGATGATGACTGGACCAGGAACTGGACTATGAGCATGGCAGAATGTCATTAGGAATCATTTTAATAACTTATTTGTCAGTTGTCTTTGGTTCTATCAAAGGTCACTGGACTAATCAGTCTCTGATTCTTGGTCATCCAGACAGTAGAGAGCATGGGCTCCCTCTCATGGCTTGGGTCTCAAGTTAAGCCAAACATTGGTTGGCCACTGACACAAGTTTTGAGCTTCATTGCCTCAGCACATCTTGCAGGCTGGACAAATTGTAGGTGGAAAATTTTGTGGCTGGGTTAGTGTCCAAATTTCTCTTTCCATAGCCTACAGAGTCCTTTTTGTCAAAAAGACTAGAGCATAAAGGTGAAGACTCTAAGACTGCACTAGCTCAACTTCTCTACTTTTAATGAATTTTGTGAAAGTTGTCTTTGGCAATAGAGCCTCACTGTCAGTTTTCAGAGAGCAATTTTTTTTTAATCCTAGCATAAGCCTGGGTTGTTTAAGGATATCCATTGGTGCATTTTAGGCCAACAACTCAACAGACTGTAATTCAGTTCCAGCACTGGATGCCTTGCCTGCCTAAAAATGGCCAGTGCAGACTCTGTATCCTCCTTGACTAGGAGTCTTTGCTAAGGTGGGCCTCATAGATTCCAGGAAATTTTCACTGTACCAAGTTGTCATGCCCTAAATTACCCTCAGTTCCAGCTGTCTCTACTCATACTCTCTGACCCCACCCCCATCTGATTTCTCTTAATCCACTCCCAATTCCAGCTGTCTCTAAGCACACTTTCTTACTCCGTCCCCACCTAATTCCTCATACTCCTATTATACTCACACTCACCCCAGTCCACACAAAGGATCTTATTTTTTTTCCCTTCCAGCAAGATCTGTATTTCCCCCCTATAGCTTTCTATTTAACCAACTTTCCATGGGTTTTTGTATTGCAGTTTGATTATCATTTACCTAACAACTCATATCCACTTATACATAAATACATACTAAATTTGTATGAGTCTCGATTACCTCACTTAGGATGATTTTTTTCTTACCTGCATTCACTTACCTTTAAATTGCATTATATCCTTTTTTAACTGCTGAGTAATACTCCTCTGTGTTAATGTATCAGAACTGGAAACACCCTAGATGTTTCTCGAGCAAAGAACTGATAGAGAGTGGTACAGCTGGACCAAAGGTACATCACTACTTGATATTCATCTAGGCATTTATTGTTGTCCTTTTGTAGTTCAAAGAAGTGCTCTTTAGGTATTCATTACATTCCTTTAAATATTTGATAAAGTTTATAATTGCTATTTTCCTGGGATTCATCTAGGTATTTCTCACTATAGAGAACTTGCATATGAGTGTCAAACTCAGGGGCTTATGCTTGTGCTTCAAGTACCTTAGCAACTGAGCCTTTTCTTAAGCCCTTAGAATATTTTGGTTTTGTTCATGAACTATTTCGTTCATTGTAAATTGAAAATGCAAAATAAAATGTCACACCTTACTGGATAAGGCTGAAATGTTCTTTAAAACCTATGAACTAAAGTTTTCCTCCATTTCAACACTAATAAATTATAATTGTTAATATACAGACTGCATATTACTTGTAAGCACAATAAAGTTTTACTTTCATATGACTATTTATTATAAATGAAGATCATTTGCTTTACATATGGATTGAAAAATAAGAGCAAAGTAATAGAATTTCTTTTAATGATAGTATGTAGAGCTGTGTCTTTTACTAGTGATTCTACCTCTTCCTGTCCAGTAAGAAATAAAAATCAAATCTCTACAAATCCCCTTGCTCCAACTGCACATATTTGCCTATGACACTGAAAAAAGTTTAAATTATCAATGTATGGTATATATAAACATTAGCATACCAATGTTTACTTATGTTTTCATATCACATATATGATTTTAAGCTCACAATTATGTCACAATAACACTAGAGACACTATTTATGTGGCTTTCCTCTCAGTTGTTATTGTACAAGCAGCTGTTCCTTCATTCCCAAGGATTTTCCCCAGACTCATGAACCTCAAACTCTTTCTCACATAGACTACAGCACCAACCACACCAGCCTCTTTTATCTGTTCTGTAGGGAGCTTCTATAAGAATTCCGAATCAGGAAATGAAGTGTTATGACTGACTCAGGATCTAAGATAGAGCCTACTTCTTATTGATGGTCTTAAAGCATGGTGTCTGCTCATATTTCCTGTCTGCTGAGTATATTTGTGGTAGGATGTTGATAACTATCTAATGCTGCTGAATTTCATGTTGTCAAAACTTTTAGTACTTTTTCATAACTTGAAAATACTAAGTCATCACTGCTCACTTTAATAAACCTTCTCTTAATGTTCAGAAATTAGAATTCCCATTTCTTGCATTTATTATCTTCTAAAAATCCAAGTTGACACCTAGAATTTAGGTATTAGAATTCAAGCTATCTACCACATACAATAAGTACACCATATACACACATATGTGTATATATAATATATTATAAATTTAATAATGATATAGATGAATGATAGATATTGTATATGTGTAGCCAGATAGGGCAATAAATAAATCAATAGGAATAAATCTTTGTCTCTGTGTTTGATAATGCTCTACTACTTGGAAGAGAGAGAGGCTTTAAAACTGAACATCACCATGTAAAAATGTAAACGGTATTAAGAAAACACGTATGAAAGGATATTTACTTTTCCCCAAGTGTTAAATTTTGTTACACAGAGAAAACCTGTAACTGAGTTTTCAATGGTCAGAATAAATTCACCCAGGAGACATAAGTAAACAACCTCCAAACACAGAATTACATGAGCAAGAGGTATAAGGTATAAATATTTATACAAGCTCCCAAGTGCTTAGAGTAGAGATTAAAATCTCAAACATTTCTGTGGCTCAAAAAAGCACTGCACTCACACCAGCTAGATTTTAATATATAATAAAAGATTTTTCATAGAAATTAAACTCTCGTTAATTTCTACCATTTTGGAATGATGGACTGGCAGGATCAGATATTCTTTTACCTAAAAATATAATTTTCCAATGTACTCTATTTTTAAAAGATAGTTGCTACATACGTTTTTCCTTAAACTTTTCGGGTCTCCAGAGGCTGGCACTGTTTAAGGAAATCAAGCATGACTTTGAGATCATGTTTCTTTGGAACACTGGTTTGAAAAGTAAACACGTAATATGTGATGAAAGGGCTGACAATAAATCTCTGAGGTAGAATACTTGTTAAAGGATTTATTGGAAATGTTTTAAGAGACGTTCTTGCTAAGACAGCATTGTTGCTCTTGAATATGAAGCCACAGACCTAAAGTCATTGTCTGGTCCATCTAGAGTCTTTTAAGAATATTTTTGCAATTTTCTGCCATTCTCCTATTACTTTTGTGTAATCTTGAACTTGCCGTCTTTCATTTATCTTGAACCAGTTGTATGTAGCTAAGTACAGCTATAAATATGATCAAGTTTATAAATCTAAACTGACTGAAAAATGGGATTTTTTTTAAATATTTGCTTGGTTCTAGAGCATGAACTAGAAATTAGATCTTTATTTCAATGGTTTTATTTTGTGAATGTTTTCCTTGTATCTATATATGTATGTGTACTATGTGTGTACTTGATGTCCATGGAAGTCAGAAGAGGGTAATAGAAACCTGAGACCTGAAGTTACAGATGGTGGACAACATCCATGTGAATTCTAAGAGTGAAATCCAGGTCCTGTGCTAGCACAGCAAGTGGTCTCAACCTTCTGGAGTCTTTGATGGAGTTGAAGAATAAATAGTTATAGTTTTCCTTAGTTATGATAAGAGATAAAATAGATATAAATATTGTAACTGTAATTCTTACTTGATAACTGTTTTGTTATATGTAATTTTACTATGTTAAAGTTAAAGCCTTTCTTTTTTGTTTAAACAGAAAAAGGGGAAATGATGGAGGTGGGTCTTGTATCTTATCTGTTGCTTTCATTGGTTAACTAATAAAGAAACTGCCTTGGCCCTCATAGGACAGAAAATTAGGTAGGCTGAGTAAACAGAACAGGATTCTGGGAGAAAGAAGCTGAGTCGAGGAGTCGCCATGATTCTCCCACTCCAGACAGACGCAGGTTAAGATCTTCTCTGGTAAGCCACCTCGTGGGCTACACAGAATATTAGAAATGGGTTAATCTAGATGTGAGAGCTAGCCAATAAGAGGCTAGAGCTAATGGGCCAAGCAGTATTTAAATGAATACAGTTTCTGTGTAATTATTTCGGGCATAAGCTAGCCATGTGGGCGGCCGGGTGCCGGGGACACAGCCCAGCCGCCGCTCCTACTACAACAAATATATGCTAAGAATGGCATTCATATCTCTGCTGTCTGACTATGGCTATATTGTGAGCTGCCTCCTGTCCTATGCACCATTGCATCTCTAGTACAATGGGCTACATAATCCAAATATAAACAAATGGTTCTAGTCACAAGTTTATCTAGTCAGGTATTTCATTACAGCAACAGTAAGAGTAGGTAACACAATTACCTTTTATATATGAACTTATCATTTTTCTGGCCCATATCATCCAATCTCTATTTTATATCTGTCATTTGTCTTAGCTGGCTTTATCATGTCTGGTGGTTAGAATTGATTAATTGTGCCTTGCATGGCATATTACCCAAAGTATACTCCTACCATTCTCTGGAGACATCTTTTTATGATTACTTTTTTCTTTATTTTATTTTATTTTTAAGAAAGAAAATGTACTATTTTTTTTCTTTTAACATACCAATCCGAGTTCTCACTCCATACCCTCTCCCAGCCCCTCCACCTTCCTTCCACCCCATCAGCCATAAACTCCTCATTGCTTTGAGGAAGGTTCAAGCCTACTATATCTAAGCTGAGCAAGTTATTCATCCAAAGAGAATGGGTTCACAAAAAGCCAGTACAAGCAGTAGAGATAAAACATGGTGCAACTGCCAGTGGCCACTCATTCTGCCCCAGCCATACAACTGCTGCCCACATTAAGAGGGCCTAGTTTTGTCCTATGCTGGTTCCTTCCCTGTCTGGCTAGGGTTGGCGTGCTACCATTAGCCCAGGTAAACTGTTTCAATTTGTGTCCCCATAACGGTCTTGACCTCTTTGCTCATATTCTCACTCCTCCCACTCTTCAGCTGGAGTTTTGGAGCTCAGTCCAGTGCTCTGTTGCGAGTCTCTGCTTCTGTTCCCATCAGTTCCTGGATGAAGGTTCTAAGGTGACATTTAAGATGGTCATCCATCTGACAATAGGTCAAAGCCAGTTTGAGCACCCTCTTAACTATTGCTTAGGGTCTTAGCTGGGAATATCCTTGTAGATCTTTGGGAATTTTTATAGTGTCAGGTTTCTTGCTAGCCCCACAATGGCTCCCTCAATCAAAATATCTCTTTCCTTGCTCTATCTATGTCGTTCCTCCATTTCAACTCTCCCATTCCCTCAAGCTCTCCTACCCACTTCCCTTCTCCCCTCCTCTTCCCTTCTGCCCTCCCTTCTCCCTCTACCCCCATGCTCCCAATTTTTTTCAGGTGACCTTGTTTATTCTCCCATTCCAGGTAGATCTATGTATGCTTTTCTTAGGGTTCATCTTGCTATGCAGCATCTCTAGCATCATGGACTATAGGCTCCTTATCCTTTGCTTTACAGCTAGCATCCACTTATTATACAATGGAAAAAAAAGAAAGCATTTTCAACAAATGGTGCTGGCATAACTGGATGTTAACATATAGAAGAATGCAAATAGACCTTTATCTATTTCTAGGAAAAAAAACTCAACTCCAAATGGATTAAAGACCTCAAAATAAATTTTATCACACTGAACCTGATAGAAGAGAAAGTGAGAAGTGGCCTTAAATTCATGAGCATAAGGAATACTTCCTAAATATAATACCAGTAGTACAGACACTGAGAGCAACAATAAATAAATGGGACCTCCTGAAACTGAGAAGCTTCTGTAAAGCAAAGGACACAGTCAATAAGACATAAAGTCAGACTACTGAATGGTAAAAGAACTTCACTAACTCCACACAGACAAAGGACTGATCTCCAAAATATATAAATAACTCAAGAAACTAGACACAAAAATTCTAAATAACCCAATTTTAAAAATGGGGTACATAACTAAACAGAGAATTCTCAATAGAAAATTCTCAAATGGCTAAAAGACGCTTAAGAAAAATTTCAATATACTTCGCTATCAGGGAAATGCAAATCAAAATGACTTTGAGGTACCATCTTAAACCAGTCAAAATGGCTAAGCTCAAAAACACCAATGTTAGCTTATGCTGGAAAGTATGTGGAGTAAGGGAACACTCTTCCATTGTTTGTGGGAATGTAAACTTAATCAACCAGTCTGGAAATCAGTATGGCAGTTTTTTAGAAGTCTGCGAATCAAACTACCTCAGCAATTCCACTCTTGGGCATATACCCAAAGGATGCCAACCCATACCACAAGGACATTTGCTCAAGTTTGTTCATAGCACCATTATCAATAATAGCCAGAACCTGGAAAGAACGAAATGTCTCTCAATTGAAGAATGGATAAAGAAAATGTGGTGCATTTACATAATGGAGTACTACTCAGTGGTAAAAAAAAAAAAGAACAATGACATCTTGAAATTTGCATGCAAATGAATAGATTTAGAAACAAACATTCTGAGTGAGGTAACCCAGACCCAGAAAGATGAACATGGTATGTAGGATTACGTTTTATTTATTCTTCTCTTCTTGTCCTTGTGAGCAAGAATGTTAGCTTTGCTTCCTCAGTAGTTGGATGTATTTGATTTATACTGGGAATCATGTTGAGTTTGTGATGTTTGCATCCTACTACCCTGTATATAACAATACCGTCCTGCATATCCACTACTCAGAAGAGCCTTAGTTGATACCCTTCCTTGAGCTGCCTCCATTCTTTCTCCTTTCTATCTAATGAAACTTGTGAGGAAGATATAGCATGTGGCCAGATTCCATGTTACCAGATGTTCCCCAAACTTGTATAATGATATGCCAGATCATCCTACATTTCAGAAATTAGTATGTTCTATGATTAATTGCCCAAAGATGTTAACCATGTTAGGACTTTTAACATTTCATACTTAAGTAATATATCTACAACATCCACATGCCACATTCTTCTCCTGCCAATTCCTACACTTCCATTCCCACCCCTTCTCAAACCCATAAATATTTTTCTTTATTATTGTACTGAGTCCATTTATCATTGGTCCTATGCAAATGTGTTTAGGGCTGAACATCTTGGGGTTAGATAACCTGTAAGGGGTAAATTGATTATCCCTCTCTAATAAAGTCATTGGTTGAATGTATCTCCTGATCTAGTGTTGAGGCTTTATAAAACAGCCCTATCATGCTCTCATTTCTATTGATGTTGTTGTTATGCAGTTCCTCTTTAGGAAACCATATTGTTGAGATTTCATGGGTACCTCTTCCTTGCATTGTCTCCTATGGATCTTAGAATCTTCAAAAATGAACCTTGTTCTCTGGCATCTCTGGAGACATAGCTTTAAAAGTCATGTTGTAGATGGGCTGGTTAGGATTGGGAACCAAACAGTCATTTATCCTCTGCATTATTCCCCATCAATTGCTTTTTATACTTTGATCTTAAATAAAGTTTTTTTTCAATAGAAATAGAATTACATTACCCAACGGTTTCAACCCCTCCAACTGCTTTCAGCTACCCCTCCACAAATTTCTGCCTTACCCAATGCAGAGTGTTAAACATGAAACTATATATACATAAGCACAAAAATTGAATCATCAAGTTATTATCTGAATTTTGACCAATTGTGGATGTCTATAATGGTCACCATCTGCTAGAAAGAAAGCTTATTTAATGATGAATAAGAGCTACACTGGGATGGATTACTATGTTTCATTTTAAAATATGTTAGCCAAGGTAACACAAGTTGTTCTTAAAAATTTGTGAGTGGGCTGTTACATATTTAGACTCCAGGCTTTTGTTTGTTCTGAGAACTCACCTTTTAAAAAGACAGTTTTCAAACTGCATTGGTAATTTTATTGCTGTTAGAAAAAAATAAACACCATTCTTGACAGCATCTTTAGTCTATAACAGAAGAAAAAGCATCTTTATTTTCTATAACCCACTTAAAAATATAACTTCAGCAATATGAGTATGTCGTTTAATTATTCTACTTCGTATGTCATAAGAGAAAGGGAAATAATGAAGCAAATGAGATGGTAAAGCTATTTACTGGGATAGGGAGGCATCTTGATGAGTAAAGCGCTTGACATGCAAGAATGAAGCTCTGAGTTTAAGTTCCAGAAGTCACGTAAAGCTGAGTATGATACCACACATGAAAGATGAATAATTTACGTGCTCCTATGGTCACAAGGGCAGTGGAAACAGGAGAATATGGCAATCCTTGTTGACTAGCTAGCTTGGCAATAGCATACAGAATGAATAACAAAGAATACTCTGACTCAAACAAGCTCAAAAGCAATGATACATACCTGAGGTTGTCCTGTGATATTTATGTGTGCACCATGAAAAAGCTACTACATACACAGAAAGAGAGAATATTTATTGATGATCCTTCATTAATGATCACTTATTTTATTTTTCATGTGTGAGGTTTTTATTCTCCCTACGTCAGATCACATAATATCTGCAAGTTACACTCCAGATTTTAAAGGGAATAAGCACCAGTTCTTTATTTTTATTTACAGTTGGTTTTGGCCATCAAATCAATTGTGTTTTTCTACAATTTAAAGAACATTACCTTGGCAGCTCATCACTCCCATGCAGTTTCATTATACTTCTGTGGTTTCCCTTGATTTTCTCCAGGTTTATGATCCAGAAATTCATTCTCTCCAAAAGTCTTTAGCTGAGGATTGTTTTTTCATTATATTCAGTGAGTAAGGCTAAGCTGAAATGGAAGCTTGTATTGTTGATTGTGTTTTTAATGGCATTACTATTAGATTGATAGCATTGATTAAATGACCCACAGTGCGGTAAGCTAAGAAAAATGTTGAAAACCAATACCCATTTTCTAGGAAGTTCTATCCTTTAAAATATGGTGAACCCCTTCTGCCCAAATATGCCCTATGCTACATTAATTTAGCTTATTTAGTTGTAAAACAAGACATGGAAGAATTAATAGTCAGTCACTCAAAAGTGCCCTTGCACATTAGATTTACTGAACAGCATCTCTTCATTGAAACAGTTCCTGTACTTTTCCAGGAAGCCAAATCCATTACCAGGTTATAGCATTTTTTTCTTGTTTTAAGATAAGGCTCAGGATAAGATAAGGTTTATGTAAGGCAGGTATGTTCAAGATCAATAAAGAATATTTGGCCTTTTATTTTAAACACCAGGCACAAATAATTTTGTGCCAACTTCTTTTTCATAACAACAAAGGTAGCAACGACGATATTTATAGAGTTGGGAAATAAATCATCTGGTCAAGGCAGAAAAAAATTTCCACAAGACAAATCTTTGACTGTCATTCTAGAGGTAGTGTTTAACTCATAGACAGGACCAGAAGTAGGACACAAACAGTAATGACCAAGGTTGCCATATTTACTGTGTTAGCTGACTTGCCGAGGTAATATAGAATTTTAAATTAATGGTATTTTATTCTTTCAGATACATAACTGGATATATCTTTAATTTAAAATACTTGGTACTTCTAATTAGAATATACATTTATAAAACAATATTTTAGATATTATATTAGCTTATTAGTGCAGTATATATAATAAAAGGACTAAAATGTGCAAGAAATTAATTATCATACATTATTTTTTTTTTTATTGAGAAAAAGAACAAAGTTTCCGCCTCCCCCCAGCCTCCCATTTCCCTCCCCCTCCTCCCACCCTTCTCCCCCTCCCCCCACTCCTCTCACCCTCCCTCTCCAGTCCAAAGATTAGTCAGGGTTCCCTTCCCTGTGGAAAGTCCAAGGTCCTCCCCCCTCCGTCCCTGTCTAGGAAGGTGAACATCCAAACTGGCTAGGCTCCCACAAAGCCAGAACTTGAAGTAGGATCAAAACCCAGGGCCATTGTCCCTGGCCTCTCATCAGCCCCCATTGTTCGCCATGTTCAGAGAGTCCTGTTTTATCCCATGCTTCTTCTGTCACAGTCCAGCTGGCCTTGGTGAGCTCCCAATAGATCAGCCACACAGTCTCAGTGGTTGGGTGCACCCCTCGTGGTCCTGACTTCCTTGCTCATGTTCTCCCTCCTTCCGCTCCTCATTGGGAACTTGGGAGCTCAGTCCGGTGCTCCCGTGTGGGTCTCTGTGACTATCTCCATCCATCACCTGATGAAGGTTCTATGGTGATATGCAAGATAATCATCAGTATGGCTATAGGATAGAGTCATTTCAGGTTCCCTATCCTCAGCTGCCCAAGGAACCAACTGGGGACCTCGCCTTGGGCTCCTGGGAGCCACTCTAGGTTCAAGTCTCTTGCCAACCCTAAGGTGACTCCCTTAACTAAAAATTGTGCTTCCGTGCTCCCCTATCCAACCCTCCTTCATCCCAATCCTCCTGTTTCCCCAAGTTTCCCTCATCCTCCCCTTCTCACTTTTCTCTCCCCTTCCCACGATACTCCCATCCCCCCCCCCCAAGATCCCAAAATTTCTCCCCGGCAGTTTTGTCTACTTCCCTTAGTCAAGAGAATAATTATATGTTTTTCCTTGGGTTCACCTTCTAATTTAGCTTCTTTAGGTTCACCAATTATATACTCCGTGACCATTATTTATGGCTAGAAACCAATTATGAGTGAGTACATCCCATGTTCATCTTTTTGGGTCTGGGATACCTCACTCAGGATAGTGTTTTCTATTTCCATCCATTTGCATGCAAAATTCGAGAAGTCATTGTTTTTTACCGCAGCGTAGTACTCTAATGTGTATATATTCCACACTTTCTTCATCCATTCTTCCATTGAAGGGCATCTAGGTTGTTTCTAGGTTCTGGCTATTACAAATAATACTGCTATGAACATAGTTGAACAGATGCTTTTGTCATGTGATAGGGCTTCTCTTGGGTATATTCCCAAGAGTGGTATTGCTGGGTCCAGGGGTAGGTTGATCCCGAATTTCCTGAGAAACCGAAACACTGATTTCCAAAGTGGTTGCAAAAGATTGCATTCCCACCAGCAATGTATGAGGGTACCCCTTCCTCCACAGCCTCTCCAGCAAAGGATATCATTGGTGTTTTTGATTTTAGCCATTCTCACAGGTGTAAGATGATATCTCATAGTTGTTTTGATTTGCATCTCCCTAATCGCTAAGGAGGTTGAGCATGACCTTAAGTGTCTTTTGGCCATTTGAACTTCTTCTGTTGAGAATTCTCTGTTCAGTTCAGTGCCCCATTTTTTAATTGGGTTAATTAGCATTTTGAAGTCTAGTTTCTTGAGTTCTCTATAAATTTTGGAGATCAGGCCTTTGTCTGTTGCAGGGTTGGTGAAGATCTTCTCCCAGTCAGTAGGTTGTCTTTCTGTCTTAGTGACAGTGTCTTTTGCTTTACAGAAGCTTCTCAGTTTTAGTAGGTCCCATTTATTCAATGCTGCCTTTAATGTCTGTGCTGCTGGGGTTATACATAGAAAGCGATCTCCTGTGCCCATTTGTTGTAGGGTGCTTCCCACTTTCTCTTCTATCAGGTTCAGTGTGTTCAGACTGATATTGAGGTCTTTGATCCATTTGGACTTGAGTTTTGTGCAAGGTGATAGATATGGGTCTATTTTCAATCTTCTACAGGTTGATATCCAGTTGTGCCAGCACCATTTGTTGAAGATGCTTTCTTTCCTCCATTGTATACTTTTAGCTCCTTTATCGAAAATGAGGTGATCATAGGTTTGTGGGTTAAAATTTGGGTCTTCTATGCGATTCCATTGATCGACTTCTCTGTTTTTATGCCAGTACCACACTGTTTTCATTACTGTAGCTCTGTAATAGAGTTTGAAGTCAGGGATGGTAATGCCTCCAGAAGATCCTTTATTGTATAGGATTGTTTTAGCTACCCTGGGTTTTTTGTTTTTCCATATGAAGTTGATTATTGTCCTTTCAAGATCTGTGAAGAATTTTGCTGGGATCTTGATGGGGATTGCATTGAATCTATAAATTGCCTTTGGTAGAATTGCCATTTTTACTATGTTGATCCTCCCAATCCAAGAGCAAGGGACGTCCTTCCATTTTCTGGTATTCTCTTCAATTTCTTTCTTCAATGCCTTAAAGTTCTTGTCAAATAGGTCTTTCACTTCCTTGGTTAGAGTTACCCCAAGATAGTTTATGCTGTTTGTGGCTATCGTGAAAGGTGAAGTTTCTCTAATTTCCCTCTCTGCTTCCATATCCTTCGTATATATGAGGGCGACTGATTTTTTGGAGTTGATCTTGTATCCTGCCACATTACTAAAGGTGTTTATCAGCTGTAGGAGTTCTTTGGTGGAGTTTTGGGGGTCACTTATGTACACTATCATATCATCTGCAAATAACGAAAGTTTAACTTCTTCTTTTCCAATTCGAATCCCCTTGATCCCCTTATGTTGTCTTATTGCTATTGCTAGAACTTCAAGCACTATATTGAAGAGATATGGCGAGAGTGGGCAGCCTTGTCGTGTTCCTGAGTTTAGTGGGATGGCTTTGAGTTTCTCTCCGTTTAATTTGATGTTAGCTGTCGGCTTGCTGTATATAGCTTTTATTATATTTAGGTATGACCCTTGTATCCCTAATCTCTCCAAGACTTTTATCATAAAGGGATGTTGAATTTTGTCAAATGCTTTTTCAGCATCTAATGAAATGATCATATGGCTTTTTTCTTTCAGTTTATTTATATGATGAATTACATTGATAGATTTTCGTATGTTGAACCAGCCCTGCATCTCTGGGATAAAGCCTACTTGATCATAGTGGATAATTTTTTTAATGTGTTCTTGGATTCGGTTTGCCAGTATTTTGTTGAGGATTTTTGCGACAATGTTCATAAGTGAGATTGGCCTGTAATTCTCTTTCCTGGTAGGGTCTTTGTGTGGTTTTGGTATCAGAGTAACTGTAGCTTCATAAAAGGAATTTGGTAATGACTCTTCTGCTTCTATATTGTGAAATACATTAAGGAGTATAGGTATTAGGTCTTCTTGGAAGTTCTGGTAGAATTCCGCATTGAAGCCGTCTGGTCCTGGGCTCTTTTTGGTAGGGAGGTTTCTGATAACAGATTCTAATTTTTCGCGACTAACAGGTCTATTTAGATTGTTCACCTGGTCCTGGTTTAACTTTGGTAAATGGTATTTATCTAAAAAAGTGTCCATTTCTTTTACATTTTCCAGTTTTGTGGCATACAGGCTTTTGTAGTAGGATCTAATGATTCTCTGAATTTCCTCTGTGTCTGTGGTTATGTCCCCCTTTTCATTTCTGATCTTATTAATTAGTATATTCTCTCTCTGCCGTTTAATTAGTTTGGATAGGGGTTTATCAATCTTGTTGATTTTCTCCAGGAACCAGCTTTTTGTTTCGTTGATTCTTTGGATTGTTTTCTGCGTTTCTATTTTGTTGATTTCAGCCCTTAGTTTGATTATTTCCAGTCTTCTACTCCTCCTAGGTGAGTCTGCTTCTTTTTTTTCTAGAGCTTTCAGGTGGGCTGTTAAGTCTCCAATGTGTGCTTTCTCTGTTTTCCTTAAGTGGGCACTTAGTGCTATGAACTTTCCTCTCAGGACTGCTTTCATAGTGTCCCATAAGTTTGAGTATGTTGTTTCTTTATTTTCATTGAATTCAAGGAAGGCTTTAATTTCTCTCTTTATTTCTTCCTTGATCCAGGTGTGGTTCAATAGTTGACTGTTCAGTTTCCATGAGTTTGTAGGCTTTCTGAGGGTAGCATTGTTGTTGAACTCTAACTTTAATCCATGGTGATCTGATAAGACACATGTGGTTACCAATATTTTTTTGTATCTGTGGAAGTTTGCTTTGTTACCGAGTATGTGGTCAATTTTCGAGAAGGTTCCATGAGCTGCAGAGAAGAAGGTATATTCTTTCCTATTTGGGTGGAATATTCTATAGATGTCTGTTATGTCCAATTGATTCATTACCTCCTTTAATTCTCTAATTTCTCTGTTAGGTTTCTGTCTGATTGACCTGTCCATTGGTGAGAGAGGAGTGTTGAAGTCTCCTACTATTAGTGTGTGCGGTTTGATGGCTGCTTTGAGTTTTAGTAATGTTTCTTTTACGTACGTGGGTGCTTTTAAATTAGGGGCATAGATATTTAGGATTGAGACTTCATCCTGTTGAATTGTTCCTGTAATGAGTATAAAATGTCCCTCTCCATCTCTTCTGATTGATTTAAGTTTGAAGTCAACTTTGTTAGAAATTAGTATGGCCACACCTGCTTGTTTCTTAGGTCCATTTGCTTGATAAGCCTTTTCCCAGCCCTTTAC
This sequence comes from Neodon shergylaensis, assembly GCA_025134845.1. Lineage (NCBI taxonomy): Eukaryota > Metazoa > Chordata > Mammalia > Rodentia > Cricetidae > Neodon > Neodon shergylaensis. The sequence continues at coordinate 32,865,012 of JABTXL010007139.1, forward strand.
TCTGAGTAGGTGCCTGTCTTTGTGTTTGATATGTGTTTCTTGTAAACAGCAGAGTGTTGGATCCTGTTTTCGTATCCAATCTCTTAGCCTGTGCCTTTTTATAGGTGAGTTGAGCCCATTGACATTAAGTGATATTAATGACCAGTTGTTGTTAACTCCGGTCATTTTTTTAGTAGTAGAGTTTGTGTGTTTCCCTTCTTTGAGTTGTGCTGGTGAAGGGTCTCTAGATGTCTGAGTTATTGTGGTCATTGTTGGACTCCTTGGTTAGTGATTTTCCTTCTATTACTTTCTGTAGAGCTGGATTTGTGGCTACGTATTGTTTAAATTTGTTTTTATCCTGGAAAATTTTGTTTTCTCCATTTATAGTGAACGAAAGCTTGGCTGGGTATAGTAGTCTGGGCTTGCATCCGTGATCTCTTAGTTTTTGTAGTACATCTATCCAGGACCTTCTGGCTTTCATGGTTTCCATAGAGAAGTCCGGTGTAAGTCTGATAGGTTTGCCTTTATAAGTAACTTGGCCTTTTTCCTTTGCGGCTCTTAATATTCTTTCTTTATTCTGAATGCTTTGTGTTTTGATTATTATATGGCGAGGAGATGTTTTTTTTTGATCCAGCCTATTTGGTGTTCTGTATGCTTCTTGGACCCTCATAGGTACCTCCTTCTTTAGGTTGGGAAAGTTTTCTTCTATAATTTTATTAAATATATTTTCTGGACCGTTGAGTTGCACTTCTTCTCCTTCTTCTACTCCAATTATTCTTAGGTTTGGTCTTTTTATTGTGTCCCATATTTCCTGAATGTTTTGTGATGAGAACCTGTTGGACTTGCTGTTTTCTTTGATCAGTGCATTTATTTTCCCTATGTTATCTTCAGCATCTGAGATTCTTTCTTCTATCTCTTGTATTCTGCTGGTTATGCTTGTTTCTGTAGACTCTATTTGTTTACCTAAATTTTCAATGTCCAGCCAGCCCTCTGATTGTGTTTTGTCTTTGCCTCCATTTCAGTTTTCAAGTCTTGAACTGTTTCCATTATCTGTTTGATTGTTTTTCCTTGGTTTCCTAGGGTATCATTCACTGATTTATTCAATTCTTCAAACTTTCTGTTATACTTCTCATCCATTTCTACCAGGGCATTTTTTACATGCTGTTTAAGGGCGTCAATCACTTTCATAAAGTCAAATTTTTCTGCTTCTTCTTGGTTAAGGTATTCCTGTGCTCCTGATGTGAGGTCGCTGGGTTCTGGTGGTTTCATGTTGTTCTTCAGATTGCTGGGTGAATTCTTGCATTGGCGCCTGCCCATCTCTTCCTCCGAATGCTCCTCTATGGATCTTCTTTTACAGGATCAGGTCTCCTTGCCCACTGTTGTACCTTCCCAATGATGTCGCTCCCCAGTGATGGCTCTCCTAGTGCCCCAGTGATGACTCTCCTGGTGCCCGGATTGGTTCTCCGTGCTGCTTGGGTAGCTCGTAAACAAAGGGCCTGACTTGCTTGCTGCAGGCAGGCCGTCCAGATGGAACTTCTCAGCACCTAAACCTGGCCGCCTGGTGGCCCAAGCCTTAGTGTAGGAGCTTAAAATTGTTCTTGAGCATTGGTCCTAGCTTACACCAGGGCAGGGTTGGGGGGAGGGTGCTGGGGGGCTGAGTCGTGAGTAA
>JABTXL010007139.1:32867821-32894973 GCA_025134845.1 Neodon shergylaensis
TATCTATCTATCTATCTATCTATCTATCTATCTATCTATCTATCTATCTATCATTTGTGCTTGTGTGTGTGTGTGTACCTGTGTGTCTGTTTCTGTGTCTGTGTGTATCTGTACATGTATATATAATACCTGGGAAGAATAATTTAGCTCACCAGAGTGGAAAGGTGATTCATACACAGTTCTCAGAAAATATTATATCTATTGTCCTCTTGTCCATCTACAGCTCACTATGACTTTCTTTACTAGAAATGTGAATAATAAAAACAGAATGTTTGTGGACTTTTGAGGGCACAAGCATGTTTACAAGGTTGTGTTTTCTAAAAGAGCTATGAGAAGAGACACAACAAGTAAACTAAATTGATAAATAAAATTTTGATGTTTTCAGACACTTGTAACTGGTTCTAGTAACTAAACTTATGATACAATGAGAATATTCTACAAGCAAGTCTTCAACTTTTATTCAAAACAAGATGTGTACGTGTGCATGCCCTAATGTGAGTATACACATGTGAGAACAGACAACTGTGGAAGCCATGTGTTAGATATCTAATAATGAAAAGCACTTGTGAGCCATCTGATGCGGGTGCTAAGAACCAAATTCTGGTCCTTTGGATGTTCAAAACATGCTCTTACATATTGAGCCATCTCTCTAGATCTATTTATTTAAGAAAATAAATCTTAATGATGAGACTTGGAAAGTTTTACAGCACAATTTAATTCACTATCAGTTACTCTGGCTTTAATCAGCTCTGGTACCTCCATAAAACCCTGAACTCACTACCATTTAAATTTAAGCTCATCTAAAATATTCCAGAGGAAGTAAAACTATGAAGATTTGTAGCATGAAGAGAAAATGTCAATATATGTATTTAATAGCTGAAGGTATACTTAACAGAGATCAGAAGTTGTGAAGCTATGTATCAATAGGCAATTCTGCAGAAACTTGATAGTACATCTTATCATAAAGCACTGTTGAAAATTGACAAATAATCCCTAATATCTGATGACTATGTCTTACCTCAAGTCTGTGATATGGTGGCTATGCTGTATGCCTCAGCAGTAACTTGGCTAGCATGAAGCCTTGAGGTTGATTCTAAGTACCAAATCAGAACAAACCAAACCAGACCAGACCAAACCAAACTAAACACCCTGTTATGGAAGCTAATGAGAAAGTGTCTGTTAAGTTGCTTTAAAAAGTATATTCTATAGCTTATCTGTAATTCATGATGATTTTTAAGGGCACTAAATCCAGTTAATTCTATAAATCAAAAAGGAATAAAACCCCACTATTGACTATACTTCGCTATCTCATTCTTTTTTTCCTATCACAGGATCTTTGGGTTTGGTTTGGCCTTGTCTGGTTTATAACATTTAGACTCAGTCAGAGGGTCTTTATTTCTTGGGGTCCTAAGGCTGAAAAGAGAAGTGGACACAAGCCCACATCCCTAAGTCAGAAGTTATCTCCAATTGATAATCACTTCTAAATGAAAATTTAGTTTTCTTCAAGGGATTCTTACTGGGGAAACAAACTACTCTTTACCTGCTCTCCAGGGTAGACTGAATGCTTAAAAAATGTATCGCCAGCACAAAAGATACTCAACAGTGTCATTTGTGGTCCCTTATCTCATAATGTCGTGTCAAAACTCTTTTGTTTCCATATTTTATTTTTATTATATATTTTTTCTTCTCTCTTTTACCCCATAAGACCTGTACATATTATATTTGATAACCTCCAATTTTGTATTTTTATGGGATTTCTGAGTAGTGAATTAGGGTCTCTGATTCTTGTGCCTTCTTTTGGGCTCTTTTCCTACTATTCATTTGTTTTTGTCCAATTGTGATTTGTTAGGTTTTTTCTTATTATATTTTATTATATTATAATATATTTATTTTATTATTATCCATAGAAGCTTGTCTATTTTCTAGTGAGAAACAGAAAGGGGGTGGTTCCAGATGGGAATTAGGTGAGCAAAAGCTGGGAAGAGTAGAGAGGGTAACCACAGTCAGAATATATAATGTGAGATACAAAAATCCGTTTTCAACAAAAGGAAATAAAAAAGTCATACATAGCCAAAGTAATCATTCATTACTTAGTAATCTTATCTAATACAAATGTGCATGCTTCTGCTTTATTATTCATTATTTATTTATTATTTGTTTTGTGAATCTGGCCTATAATATGACATTGGCAGTACTTCTTCAATTAACAATCTTGTTTCATCTCTTTAAGATAAGCCTATTTTTCTCCACCCCAAAACATTTCAAAAATATTCTGCTAAAGTCAGGAAGTCTTCTCCCTTAATACCTGCAAATGATTTTTTTTAATTCAGATTTTCTTCTTGTTTGTAGGTAAGCCAACAAAAAAATTAGAAAATGAGTTTTAAATATTAAACACAAAGTGTCACTTCAAGGTATATAAACTATTCATTAGTTTATAACTTAAGTAATAAAATAACTGAAAAGACTACAAACTAGTTTTATTTGGGGGGCTAAGGAAATAGATAGGTGTTTAAACGTACTTGCTACTTCACAGAAGACCCAGGTTAATTTCCCAGAACCCATGTAATACCTCACAACTGTCTGTAATTCCAGTTCTAGGAGGCTTAAAACCCTCATTTGACCCATGTGGGCATTGTATATATGTGGTACATGTATAGACACACAAATAAATGGGCGGACTCCTACTTTCCTTGCTGTCTCTTAGTTACCAGGACACAAAGGCAAAGGGGGCAGAAGCTGACTTTGCAAGACTTTGCATGGTCTGTGAGTACAGTGAAAACAGTTTTCCCAAAGACTGTTTCAGTGTTGCAGTTCAGTTTTATTCCAGAAGGAGAGGGAATATACAGTATTGCTTCAGCAGCTGGGGCATCACCTAATTTGTGCTTTGGCATCACATAACTATCATAAAAGCTACTCGAGTACAATGCCTCGTTACCATATGTGGCTTGGTTCTATTGTCAAGCTCCTAACACAATGTTTAATAATCTAATTTGGCAGGAGGAGGAGAAATTTCCAAGGAACTGTGTGATAGGTTACACCTAACGTAAGTCAGGCAGGCATCCAGGCTCAGGAATGTTCTCCAAATAGGGTCAGGCAGAGAAGAGGAAGCCCCTGTGTGAGGAGTCTCGGAGTCCTCCATTTTTTCTGAGCTTGGAGAGAGTTCTCTAGACATGGTGGACTGCAACATTTAACCTGAAGGACCTCCCAACAGGAAAAAACTCATACACATAAAATAAAAAATAATTAAAAAGAAGCTTTAATTTTTATGGGAGATATTGAAATCTTAAAATATCCTTCATTACCCTGATGTCTTTTCTTATCTATCAGTTGGTTTTCTTTGTTAACTCATGACTATCTTTGGTCCAAATGAATAAAAGGTAAAGGTTTATTAAATTGTATGCAGATGCTGATATTGGATATATGTGCTTTGCAACATGATGAATGTATCACCTACATATAGTTCTCAAATATTTTAACCATAAAATTTGAAAGCATTTTCATAACTATTTAAAAGAATAAGCCTTGGCCTTATGTGTACCAATCTGGCAACCAAGCTGAGATTATTCCCATGTGCTAGGAGCAGTCAGGCCACAGTGGTCATGGGAATATTCTGGTTTCTTGTCAGTTATGAGGACATATGAGGGACACTTCATCATATATATATAAAGTCCTTAAAATTCTGATTCAATCAAGTTCTCGGGGTTTCCTATGGGAAGCTTTGAGTCTGTGTCTGGCCTCTCCCCTCTTAGAAAAACCCACACAATTTTGTAAATAGCATAAAAACATTGATGTCAGGGACCATCTGGCTGTTAAATTTTAGGAAGATCTAAAGCTGACCCAATGATTCATTTTGTACATAAAGCAACTGATTCTTTTTGGATGAATGAAATTGTTCTTTTTCTCTGCAGTACAATCCTGCAATCAACTTCAGTAGACATTTCTACATATTTACATGGAAAGAAAATTCAACAACAATGTTGGTACAGAGTTTGGCAGGGTCATTCTTGTTTTTTAATGATGATAGCCATAAATATTATTATTATTGTGACTACTGAAATAATTGAATTATGACAAAAAATCTTTCCTAATAACATATCTGTAAGAATGGGAACTTTAATTCATTCTGCCACACATTATAAATATGGGATCTGGGATGCCAAAGAGTCAGAGGAGATTTGGGCTTTTAAGATTGAAAAGTTCTATGTTAGATGAAACAGATCTCTAGGGATAGAAAATGCTTCATTATATTCCTGGTCTTAGGAATAGTTCTATGATGGGTAAGTTTTTCATTTTTTCTGGTTTCATTCTACTGGTCCTAAGCATAATCCCTTTGTGTGACTCTAAATAATTCAACATTTTAGCTCGTAATAAATGATGCTTCCCACTTCTATTTCCTGAACTCACATTATCCAGTAATACCTTTGGTTTAAATTTGCTATTTTTTAGTATCTCTTAATATTATTTGCAGCACCTCAGTATGTGATTCAGCTTCCCTTTGCTAGCACAAGCTTTTGTATCAGGTACGGTCAGACTTATTTAATGAGGATAATAATACATTTTTATACAGAAGTAGAATAATATGAAGCAATTCATGACTTTTTTGTTAACAGTCGTGGGACATTATAGGATGTATCTGCCAACAGCCAGCTGCCTTGTAATTTTCACTAAGAAAAATAAAACCCAATAAAAATGATGACTACAATAATTAAAAACCAATGAATAGCAGTACATGTCTTAAATATAACAATTACAAACAAAAATATGACTCTGTTCTATAATTAACTAACATTTGGCAGTTTGTTACTTTCTCTGTTTTCATTGCCTGGTTTTTTAAGTCAGTAATATCTTCTGAAGTATCATACTTAAAATTTTATAAGATTTCCTTGCCTCATGTGTATGTTTTTCTCTGACCCTATTCATGGTAATAAGTAAATTTTATTGAAAATATTCTGTCTTTTTGCTGTGCCTTGTACTTATGAAATCACTGTTCATGATAGGAAATTAACACTACACAAATCTATTCCTAATAAAATGCATAGTGTATCCTGCCTACTCTCTAAAGGTAGAGATTGATGGGTGGTGATGGGAACTGAGACATCAAGGGACTCTTCACTGCCACCAGACATTTACAAAAATTGTTAATGACTCTAAATTCACTTAATAAGAGTGTGTTTAAAATTAGAGTAATTTTATAGGTGTCACAGATTAACAGGATAATAAGATGTTTATATTTTATCTTTCCATGGTTTGAGCCCGAACTGTCCCTGTAACATCTTGTGGTCAGTGGAACGTAAGGAAAGTGATACAGTGATAATCTTTGGATAGCATTTCAAAGCTCTTGCAACTTCAGTTCTTATGTTAGAACCCCCTAATTACCATTCAAAGAATCCTGGCCAGACATTCAAGGAAAAAACGACAATGCTCCAAAGGAGTTCACCAGCCAGTCAGACACACAAACAGAGAAGACAAAGTGTGGCCCGCTTTTGCCCTTCATGCTGACAGATGACTGTAGGGATGACTGACATCCAAGTGAGACCATTAGAATTATCCAGCTAATCTAGGATAGATTAATTGAAGAAGAATCACAGACTATACATGTAATATTATATTTTTGGAATAGTATATTATGCAGAAAAGAAAACTCATATGGACATGTAAAAAACAGTGCATAAAACTTGAGACATGTGTCTAAACAATTTGCATACCTTTAAAGTGTTTTCTATAGTAACTTATCAATGGACGCTTCCTGAAATTTGTAGTAGGGATTACCATAATATCAGATGTACCATAACCAAAGTCAAATGATGACTTCATAACCCAGTCAGCCATCCTTGAGCAGCTTTCACACATTTATATAAACCATGACAAAGTAGACATCTAAATTATTCAAAAGATTATTCAAACCTATAAACACAGTTGAGCAAAGCCACTAAAATGAGCTAGAGACCAAGAAAATTAGATATTGACAGGCACATTTTGACATTTAATAGTTATTATTTGTAGTTGAGTAGTATATGTCTAAATATTAATAATTTTATTTCCATTCATTTCTAATCTCTATTTCTTAGATACAACTCTCAGTCTACTCAGTATTTTCTTCTACTATTTGCTTTTGCCTCTTCAAACAGGGTAAATAATACAGAATGAAGTTAAAGTTTTAGATATTTCATTCTTGAGTTCCTACCAAGGGTAGAAATAATTTAATGATATATCATCATTCTGGTCACATACTTAACTTTTCTCCTAATCCCAATATATGACCTTAGATTTAATTAATTTCCATCATTAAGTCATCATTATGATATAAATATTCTTCAAAGTAAAGCCATACATGAAACTCTTGTCACCATTTTTCACTTTTCTCTTTTAAGTTAATAGTTGTTTCCATTATTCACTTTCTTAGCCTTCAGTTTCCTGTCTACTAATTTATAACAAAATCTCCTTTAGAGATGTAAGACTTGTCACAAAATGATGAAAAACAACTGGGAATGAATGCTTTCATTTCATTTCATTTTTTATATAGTTTGTGACTTGTAGCTTTCCATCTGGAATGTTTTCTCCTGACAACCAGTTTTCTGATTCCCAAGTTGTCTTCTTTCCTTGGTCTAATGCCTTTCTTGTTAGCTTGCCTTATATTAAAAGGGCAAATAACAGAAGAACCGCCCTGTTTTGATCACAGGAATGTGACCTACGTGCAGTTTCATGATGGCAACACCTTAGGACAGGCACAGCACAGCCTGTAAGCATTGATTGCTTTAGGCATGAGACTGAGTGAGCTTTGTTAAAACTTATGCCTACACAAGGTACTCATTTGGTTTGCTTTCTTAAAACAACGTTAGAAACTGGACATTGCTTTTTGGGGACTAATGAAAGTATTGTTTCATGGTGCGGTAGCTTGGTATTGATATTTTCTAATGTGTTAATCTATACATAGTTTTCAGAAAAAGAAACTTGGAAAAATGTGTTCTAATATTTCCCAGTGGTATAATGTGATGTACATATTATTTATCTAAGTTATGTTTATGGTCTTCATGATGGACCTTTTGGGTTTGAACACACCTTTCTTCAGGTCTAAAAAAATACATTTATTTGCATAATTACTTAAAATTTTACTAGCTCTTTCATGTTAGAATTATTTTGAATCACTTTGTGGGCTTGTTCTCTAATTAATGTTTTTATTTCTTGTTTTAAATTTTATATTTAGTGTGTGTGTGTGTGTGTTTATGGGTTCCTGTGTGATGCAACTTGTATATCAAAGTAAGAAGGCACCTTGATGAAGTTAGTTTCTTCCTTTCACTGGGTGAGACCTGGAGTCCTAACTGGTTGTCCACATAGCAAAAAGTGTGCTTACCTCTGGGTCACATCTCTCCTGTCTGACTTTCCAGATTTAATAGTTCCTAAAATTTGTTTCTTTTACTTTTAATATAATATAATTAAATAATTTCCCCATTACCCTCTCTCTAAACCCCCTGATATACCTCTCTTTCTTCTCTTTCAAACCCATGCTCCCTTTTATCTTTACCTTTTATTAGGTAGCTATAAGTATATGCATTTCAAATATAGCCCAATAGATCGGTATTATAATATTTGTATGTATATTTTCAGGCTAACAATTAGGTATTGGATAACAATGATTTTCCTTTCTCTGGGGAAGACAGCTTTTACTGTTCTTGGCATTCCTTAGTTGCCTGATATTATTTGTGTAGGACTGAGGTCATGTTCTCTATCTTGCCATCTACTTTTGTATGGTTTTTGCTGATTTCCTTGAAAAGAAAACTTGAATTTTTTTACATATGTGAAACTCACAATTTTTTATTTTTTTTTACAGAGTCCACAGATGTGTTCTTTTTTAGGCAGGTTTATCTTGATACTCAAAAGCTTCTGGTGTAAAATTAAAATGAGACACAAGCTGCTAGTTGCCTCTAACATTGTTTTGGCTGTGAATAAAGATGTTCCTTTCTTTTTTTGTAGTTGAATTTTTGGTTTTCTTACTTAAATATTCCAGAATATTTTAATTTTATCCATATGGGCATTGCCATTCAAAAGTAACCTTTAGCATTATATTCTAGTTCTATTATCTGAGAATTTGTTTTCTTTCTGGAAACAATTTTAGAGTCAAATATATGGTAGAAATAGTAGTTACTCTTATTACAAATTCATTCCTTGTTATCATTTTTATTTCCATTTTCAAATATTTATGTAATATATGACATAGTATCTTAATTCCTTGGTATAATCCTAAGAAAATACTCTGTTATTTATCATAGAATAAAAAAAATGAGCATCAATTTTGTAGTTTACTGAAATAACAAAGCAAGTAATCCTAAGCACCATGGTCTAAAAGCCAGGCTTTCTCACCCCAATTGTAATTCCCTTAAGCACCATGCAGTACTGAATCATAAGAAAAAAAAATCTCTCACTATTTTATATACAACTATCTGGTTTTTTAGTTCACTGCTCTGACTTCTCCTTGAAAATTATAGAATTTCATGATGTTGGGTTCAAAGCTATAAACCAAAGCCTTCCAACAGGTTCAAATCAAGCTTTTCCTACCAACAAGTTTACCCATCTTATGAAAGAACTCCAAGAGTACAAATATTTTGGGTTAAACCAGTGTAGATTAGACTTCTCTTGTATGTTTTACAGAACTAGAAACATTGAAATTGATCAATCGTCTCCAGAGACTTGAGTTCTGGGATACAAAAGCATCTACAGTCCCATCAACTAGAGCTCTTTAAATAATGTAGTGGTGGGCCTATCATGGTATGGGGGAAAGAATCAAATTGCTTACTGATTTCTGAGAAGAGGAGTTACTCAATCTGTGAAATAAAGCAAGAGCTTTTAAATGCTTTGTACTCCAGCCAGAGATCCACTGTTGTCTTCATTATTTATGAATTACTGTATTCCTCATGCTCTTTTTTCACTTTTATTAATCAGCACCCTTCTAATCATCTCTTAATTATTTTGTTCTATACAAGCATAGATTTATGCTGTTTGAGTTTTCTCTTGATTTGTTTTCAAGAATCTTAAAAATATTATAAACTGATACCTTTGTAGTCAGAATTTTTTTGCTTACTGTTAGAATCCTGTGTTTTGTAGGAAAAATACCTAAATACACCTTTTAGAATCAGATAAGTTTAATGGAGCCTGAGTTATTTTGTAGCTATAGTTTAAGGAAAATCAAATACTGAAGCACATTGAGATATTTAGGCAGTACTAATGTTTAGACAGGGTTAATTTCAAATTAGTGTATTCAAGGCTCATATAAAGCAAACCAACCTTGTGACTTGGAAATCAGTCAATTAAAAGGAGGGAAAAGCCTATTTTAGAAAACTATTTGTGTTAACTAAATAATGTTCAACTATTTGTGGTAACTAAATACTGTTCACTTGATCAATATTTTCCATGTCTACAAAGTAAAAAAAATCCATAAATGACTTTAGTTGCAAGCAAAAATATTGCAAATATGTTGATAAACTTGCTTGAAATTTTGAAATACATTGTTCTGACATTCTTGAAAGAAAATTACCTGCAAACCAGAAGGTAGAAAACAGGATATAACCACTCAATATTAGCTCTTCTACAGCCCAGTTATCTGTATCTAAATATAACATTTCCATTCTCTACAAGATAATCTTCTAAGACAGGCTTAAAACAGTCACTATCTTCCAGACATCACCTATGACTCTGAAAAATATCTAAACATAGGTTTTTCTCACTGTTGGAGAACAAGCAATCAGAGTGAACACATAAGAAGCCCATTGAACTCTGAGAGCCTAGAAGCATTTTTCTCATTTTTAAGTGACTCTCTTTGGACCTGCACATGATTCTCTCCTAGACTGCATTCAGAACTAAAAGAAAAGAAAAGAAGAAAAGAAAAGAAAAGAAAAGAAAAGAAAAGAAAAGAAAAGAAAAAGAAACATTTTGTCTATTGAGCTCATCATGCAGAGTATTGATGGGGCCAGGTTTTGAAAGGGATCTTAAATTGCATTAGTTTGTGGCAATGGAAAATTATCATCTTTCTTGTCAAGTTGTTCTCATCTTTTGATAATACTGAGGATGATATGTTCTTCGAGTATTTATCATGGCACTTAACCTACTCTGAAAGCAAACTCTAATTCTCTGAGGAGAGCTTCCATTACTAAGTTATCCAATATTCATTTTCCTCTAAGTGCAACTCCAAAGATAAAGTCCAGTTTAAATAATAAATTCTTCTTAATCATCCCACCCAACAATGACTGGAAATGACTCCAGAGAACAAAAGAGTAGGCTGATCAACATGGAATAAAGCTTTTACCTCAAATTTGAAAGTGATTTTCCTCATTGTAGGCAAACATGTGTAAGCACACAATTTATTGAAATTGTCTCCACAAGAAGTACAGTGTAAAATTAAGAACATTAAAAATTTTAAACAAATTTATAAGTTTATACTAAGTGTTGCAAAAGATGTTATTAGTGAGATTTACATAACATCAATGTATATCCTGATTGTATGGATCTTTTTGTTTGATTGCTTGTTTGTTTGTTTTTAGAAATGAGTCACATAACACAAATTGCATTTTGTAGGTAGATAATAGAGTTTGGGAAATTAACTGATTTTGTTGACATTGCAAAAAATCCATAAGTGTCCATTTATTCAAAAATAAACATGCTATGTCTAGAAGAATTCCAGGAAGTAATGATATATGAATTACTCTAGTTTTCTAATTCTTCGTTGATGAAGAAACTCAGCAGTAACTGCTTGCAATGACACTGTGTAATACCATCAACTACCACTGAAACAAAAGGGAAAAGAATAACTCATGATTACAATAACACAGTCTTTTCATGACACTCTATGCTTGATTATTGCATTTTCAGCTTACACAAAACTCATGGATTTGGCAAGGGGTAATTTGATGCCTCAGCAGAATCTGTCAACCAGTGAGGGAAGTCTTACAGGCACATAAGCAACTTTCATATCTAAACAGTTTCAGACAGTAAATTATTGAGTCATCCATAGTCAATATAGATAAATCTGAATTAGTGCCTCCTAATATTTTGCTCAAACAATATAGCACTGGCATACTTTCTTGACATATTTATCCAGTTTACAACAAACTTATGGTTTTTCATATTCACACTTTAAGCCTGCAGACAAAACGTTTTCTGTCAAAAGAAATTCTCAGGTAATAGTCACCAACTTTTTTTTAATTGTATCATAGAAGGTAGAGAATATTAAAGACACTTGCTAGAGACATTTTAAAAGTTTAATTCTACTTTTAACATAACTTTAATATAAGTAATGAAAATTTTCAAAACTTAACAAATGACACTAAGCTGAAAGATCAAATTGGATATTCTATTCATGATCACTAAAACAGGTCTTTCAAATAATTTTTGGTGTGGTTATATAAATGTTTGGTCTCAGTAACATGCATGGCTTTTTATTTAATTTGGTTCTGTTTTTCACAGTTTGAGCAATGAAAGGAAAGATCTTTACTCTCAACTCTGCTAGTTATATAATTCCATTCTTACCTTATTTATTTCAAGAATTAGAGTGGAAGGGAGGTTGTAGTTCTTGGTTGTAACTTTTCTCATTGGTGGTGATCCAATAAGTAATGCTTTTTACAAAGATAGGGACAAATCTGATCATGAGAATATGTTGTGTTTAAAATCTCTAGTCATGAAAATCAATAAAACAATAAATGTATATGTATGTGTTTTTATGTATATGTATACAAACAAATAATATTATATATAGATAGCCCATATAGTATAAAGGCTGAGAAAAGTCCTTCAAACTTCAGTCAGATTGGTAGTGCCTTGAAGAAGACAGTAGAATAGTTTTAGTAGGAGTCTGAAGTCTTGAAGAGAAGCAGAGCTGATAAACCAAATTAATCTGAGTCCCAAAGAGAATGATAGCTGTCTAGATCAAAGACAGGTGATGGATTATTCCATCCCAGCCTTCATGGGGGTTGATGAGGCTGTTCCTATTGGAGAAAACAGTCTGCTTAATCTGTGGTTCAAACATATCCTCAGAGATTCACCCACCAGAGTAATGTTTCATCAAATTCATAAGAATCTGTAGAGTGAACAAAATGAAATTAAAATTACTCATCATGTAAAGGGGACCAATGGTCAAAGTTAAGGCAGTTAAAATATTTTGGTTAAGTTATGACTCTGAGGGTCATCTCTGTGTTGATTCATATTTATTCAATAAAACTTTCCTCTGATAACTTCTTGAATCTTTACATTTGTAAAATACTGTGCTAAATTTTAATGAAAGTGGACAAAAACTCTGAGTTTATAATTAGATACTGAGAAACATGGGTGTTTAATTCCCATAGTAAACAAAATATAGTGATATAAGTTTTGTAGGGACTAATTTCAAAGGGAGAAATGGAAATAAAGAAATCATTTTTTAAGCACCAAGGAATACATCAATGAAAGCTCTTACCTTTTCCTGGAAAATACAGGATGGAACTAAAAGTCTGGACATGGTTGTGTTTGTCATAATAACTGATCACTAATGAGCCCTTTGAAGCAACTTTGATTCTGTAGTCGAGGGCATTTCCTGAATGAAGGAATGTGGATTGTGATTCCTCTCGTGAGATTTGCACTGAGAAATTTTGAGGGTTTTAAATATTTCAATGGGACCCTAAGCAGATGATTTGAAGTTAACTTATTCCTCTTCCTTATCCAAGGCTCTAGTCATAAAGATATGATTATTCAGAGGATTTGTTGCTCATTGAATGCCATCGACAAGGAAAATGATATAGATCTATGTATAGTTATGAAAACAACTTCCAAAACTTTTATTGAATAAACTAATGTACTAAATTATTGTTATCGATTACTGAGATTATGTTATATTATGATTTTTGGTTCAACCTGTTTGTGATAAACAGTAGAAAACATGAAAAACAACAGTGTGGGACCACTTAATAATTTTCCATACTAAGTAAAAAAAATTTTGTATAAAAATTTTTGGTTTTTTGCATTTTTCGTAAATTAAAGCTGTACTGGTCAATATTTATGTTTTGATGAATAGTTGACATCTGTTGATTCTGCTTCATAAATCTGATCATTCATCATTAATGACTATGTTACATATTTGTAAAATGACATTATGGTATAGAAAACTAGAATTTTTAATAAGGATTAAAGGAAGATAAAGATCAAGCAAGATATAGGTGTTATTCATCAAAACAGTATCTAAAAGTAGAAAAAAATTTCCTACTAAGAACATTAATTAGTTATGTGCTGTCTGTTTGTTGGTTAACATTAAGCTCAGCATGAGTCATTTAAACACTTAGAGTTGCTGTACTATTTATTTCACAGTACACAAATAATCAAGAGGCTATAGAGATGATTCGACAGTTAAGAACACCTCTTGCTCTTCCAGAGAACAACTTGGGGGTGTGAATCTCAGTACTATCATGGTATTTCGCAATCATCTATAAATCCAATTACAGGTGTCCTCAACCCTCCTTTGGCCACCACCAGTACAAAGACTGCAAGTAATGAACATGTTCATGTACAGATAAAAATACACATATTTTTAAATAAAGAATCACATCTTGGAAAAAAAAACAAACGGAAGCATGCATTGCATTTTTTTTACACAGAAAACAAATAAGAATATTGGTCTTCACTTACAAATTCAGTCTTTCTTCATTTATTCTAAACTTTATATACTTCTTAACATCTCACACTGAGCTCACACCAAAACACCTGCATCACGTTACCTATTTTCTTCATGAAATGATGTTTGTGTCTATTTATCAATTCATATTCTTCATCTTTGTTTGATTAGGCTCCAAAGAATTGTTACTTCTTATATCCACAAAAAGAATCATCAACAGTATTTTCCAGTTTTTATTTTCCACCTATGTCGCCTGTTAATTTAGTTCTTTCCAATTGAGATGTCCTTTGTTTTTGTAGATTTGTGGTGCTGTAATAAAACACTGTAAACGTTCACTTGCTGCTAACTGGTGTCAGGTTATGCACTTAGCACATATAAAACAAGAAGGATAATTTTCCCAATTCCATGCTTTATTTTTTTGTTGACTTTTAATCTTAGCAACTGGAACAATGCTTGGAAGACAGGAAAAATACAGTATATGTCATAAAGGAATTAACATTTTTATTGTCCAGTAAGTGTAGAAACAAAAGTCATTTGTGGCTATTGGGTATAGACTTAGCCTTACTATAAACAATAATTTTAATGAGCTCAAGTAGATAAAGGAGGCATGCACGCAATTTAAAAAGTGCCTCCCAGTGATACACAGCTCCTCTTTACCATGTGTTGGAGTAAGGGAAAATGTATGGTAAATAAATAAAGGTTGCAGAGCAATATCAGATGGGGAATAAGGAGACATGATTGTTAAGATCTTTAGAAGAACACTGATATTTTTCTTCATGATTTTATGAAAGCACAATGTGTTGGAATGGTCTCATCTCTTGCCTTCACAATGCTTTCTTCCTCTCATCCACTCCATCATTACTTCTTCCTTCTTTCTCTTTCTCACTGTATTCTAGACATAATCATGGCTAAGAGGTAAAGTAATGTGTGCCTGGTCAATAAGGAAGTAAGTCAATGCTAATTTACAGTTTTAAGCAACAGAAAAAAGCAGGGATGCTGGACGGAAAATACTAGCCCTAAATAGGAAGGACTTTATGTCAACATTTCAGTTTTCCCCCATTGCCTAGTTTCCATAACAAATACCCCACATTCTCTACTGTTTAGTGCACAATAAGTCACTGATGGGGCTCATTCAACAGTCATAATGCAAAGGATTTATTCTCACTGCAGCCTCAGAAGCTCTGCCAATACTCACACAATTTTATATTTTAAACTTCTCAAATCCAAAAAAAAAAGTGATGGGAAGCAAAACATTCAAAACTCAGGGATAAAAACAATCTAGAGGTCTTAAAGTGACAGATGGGCATACAAACCGACCACTTGGAGAAGCTCTTTCCTCTGCTTTGGTGCACACATTCCTTTTCTCTAGCACAAATCAACCAACTTTGATCCAAGTGATGATTTACAATCTAGAATCCAGTAAAAATACTGTTGACTTTTAAAATTTTGAGACTTCTGTAAATTCCAAATCTAAAATAACACTCCAAGACTGGCCAGTGGTGCATCCAGTTGCAAATCTTTTCTAATACCACATTTAATCATGGGTGTACTAGAAGAAGTCCAAAACTCACCCCAGTGTCTTGGCTTAAATATAATAATACCAACTGTATTTTCCATAGAAACTTTGAATTGATAACTATTTATATCTATACAGTTCTTACAGAGACTGATTTCTTTGATTGTCTTCGGTCTTAAAAATATATTTGTAAATTTCTCACAAACTCTTAATTTGGAGATATATATTATTATGTTTTATTGATTAACAACTGTCTGTGGTATGAATAAGAAATCCCAGTCCATATTTTAAGCCTGCTTGTGCACTTCTAACCAGCAGTAGATGAAACAGTCTTAGCTCGCATGAGTTTCTTGATGCTAACAATTTTTTTTATTTTTTTGAAGACTTTTTATTTATTAATTAATTTATTATTTTATTTATTAAAGATTTCTGTCTCTTCCCCACCGCCGCCTCCCATTTCCCTCCCCCTCCCCCAATCAAGTCCCCCTCCCTCATCAGCCCAAAGAGCAATCAGGGTTGCCTGCCCTGTGGGAAGTCCAAGGACCACCCACCTCCATCCAGCTCTAGTAAGGTGAGCATCCAAACTGCCTAGGCTCCCACAAAGCCAGTATGTGCAGTAGGATCAAAAACCCATTGCCATTGTTCTTGAGTTCTCAGTAGTCCTCATTGTTCGCTATGTTCAGCGAGACCGGTTTTATCCCAGGCTTTTTCAGACCCAGGCCAGCTGGCCTTGGTGAGTTCCCGATAGAATATCCCCATTGTCTCAGTGTGTGGGTGCACCCCTCGCGGTTCTGAGTTCCTTGCTCGTGCTCTCTCTCCTTCTGCTCCTGATTTGGACCTTGAGATTTCAGTCCGGTGCTCCAATGTGGGTCTGTCTCTGTCTCCTTTCATCGCCTGATGAAGGTTAATATT
This sequence comes from Neodon shergylaensis, assembly GCA_025134845.1. NCBI lineage: Eukaryota > Metazoa > Chordata > Mammalia > Rodentia > Cricetidae > Neodon > Neodon shergylaensis. Next base: position 32,883,877 of record JABTXL010007139.1, read on the forward strand.
CAGGAGGACGCCTATATGTTTTTCTTTGGGTTTTCCTTCTTATTTAGCTTCTCTAAGATCACTAATTATAGGCTCAATGTCCTTTATTTGTGGCTAGAAACCAAATATGAGTGAGTACATCCCATGTTCCTCTTTTTGGGTCTGGCTTACCTCACTCAGGATAGTGTTTTCTATTTCCATCCATTGCCTGCAAACTTCAAGAAGTCCTTGTTTTTTACTGCTGAGTAGTACTCTAATATGTATATATTCCATACTTTCTTCATCCATTCTTCAATTGAAGGGCATCTAGGTTGTTTCCAGGTTCTGGCTATTACAAACAATGCTGCTATGAACATAGTAGAGCATATACTTTTGTTGTATGATAAGGCCTCTCTTGGGTGTATTCCCAAGAGCAGTATTGCTGGGTCCAGGGGTAGGTTGATCCCGAATTTCCTGAGAAACCTCCACACTGCTTTCCAAAGTGGTTGCACAAGTTTGCATTCCCACCAGCAACGGATGAGTGTACCCCTTTCTCCACAACCTCTCCAACAAAGGCTATCATTGGTGTTTTTGATTTTAGCCATTCTGACAGGTGTAAGATGTTCTCTTTAAGTTGTCTTGATTTGCATTTCCCTGATCGCTAAGGAAATTGAGCATGACCTTATGTGTCTTTTGGCCATTTGAACTTCTGTTGAGAGATCTCTGTTCAGCTCAGTGCCCCATTTTATAACTGGGTTGATTAGCCTTTTACGGTCTAGTTTCTTGAGTTCTTTATATATTTTGGAGATCAGACCTTTGTCAGTTGCGGGGTTAGTGAAGATCTTCTCCCAGTCAGTGGGTTGCCTTTCTGTCTTAGCGACAGTGTCCTTTGCTTTACAGAAGCTTCTCAGTCTCAGGAGGTCCCATTTATTCAATGAGGCCCTTACTGTCTGTGCTGCTGGGGTTACAGGCCTATCTCACTCATGAATATCAACGCAAAAATTCTCAATAAAATACTGGCAAACCGAATTCAAGAACATATTAGAAAAATTATCCATTATGTTCAAGTAGGCTTCATCCCAGAGATGCAGGGCTGGTTCAACATACGCAAATCTATCAATGTAATCCACCATATAAATAAACTGAAAGAAAAAAAACATATGATCATTTCATTAGATGCTGAAAAAGCATTCGACAAAATTCAACACCCCTTTATGATAAAGGTCTTGGAGAGACTAGGGATACAAGGGTCATACCTAAATATAATAAAAGCTATTCACAGCAAGACGACAGCTAACATTAAATTAAATGAAGAAAAACTCAAAGCCATCCCACTAAAATCAGGAACACGACAAGGATGTCCACTCTCTCTATACCTCTTCAATATAGTGCTTGAAGTTCTAGCAATGGCAATAAGACAACATAAGGGGATCAAGGGGATTCGTATTGGAAAGGAAGAAGTTAAGCTTTCGTTATTTGCAGATGATATGATAGTATACATAAGCGACCCCAAAAACTCTACCAAAGAACTCCTACAGCTGATAAACACCTTTAGTAATGTGGCAGGATACAAGATCAACTCCAAAAAATCAGATGCTAACAATTTTTAAGTTTACCAATTGAAAAACATAGAAAAATATTCTCTATTATTAGTTAAAGAATGCAATATTTGGTTACTAGTTTATGAAGAAATTTCAATTCATAACTTTTGAATATGGCATACCTTCTCTGTATTACTTCCTCAAATCTTTAGGAACCCCATATTTCTTTACTAATGGAAAATTACCATTCAACAAAGCTGCATAAGATGCTTAGTAATATTCTTATCTGGACATTACTAATAATGCATTAAAAGATTTTCAGAGCATTTTGGATAGTGTATTTTATTTTATTTTATTTTTTGACAACAGAGGTGCAAACATATTTAAACAGTCCTGTTTGACATTGTAAAGATTTTGATAGAAGGACTGTAAGTAAACAGAATATTTCATCAAGGAACTCAACTCTCTGTCATCACCTACAGAGTGCTGAGCAATGTAGGCAAGGTCCACGTCATTCATTTAGACTATGTGATTCTTTGGGTTAACTTCTGCTCCGGCTTAGAAAGCTGACTTGCATTTGTGTTGGCAAATTAATTAAGGGAACTTAGATACCAGAAGTTTTTTCCCCATTATTTTTAAACAGAAATTTATTCTTAAATATACTTGGTATAGTGGTGAGATGGACTTAAAGAAACACAGGCTAACAATAAATCTATATGATTGCAAAGGCAGATTGAAGTGTCCCTTATAAAAGCGATGGACCATGAACTCGACTGATAAGTGTTAAAGTAAACAGTCAAATGTAAAAAGCTGTCCTCTAAACCAAATGTGTTAGTGATTGTGTATCTCTTTAGTTACATCACTGATATGGCTGAGGTAGACTTTTTCAGTTGCCATAGAATGAAGAATGAATATTGAGGGCACAAAATTTTCAGAGATTTGAATTATTCATCCAGGCAGTCACTATTACATGGCATATGAAAAATTGTCTGTCCCCCATAGACCTTCTTCAAAGTGCATCTTTGTGAGGAATAGGAGAGCATACCATGTTGGCATTTTTCATCATTTCCTTACACGGCACTCCTATCTGTTGATTCTCAAATGTTTGTTCCAACTTAATTTCTGTAATGTTCCCTAATCCTTACAAGGAGCAATGTGGCTGTCTCATTTAGGGCTAAGCACTTCCCTATTACATATTATCAGTGCTTTAACTCTTATGGGCTACCATAATATCTAAGGTTTTTAAAATGTTGTACATGTTTTGGCTTTAACTGAAATTAGGGACAACCCATCGTTTGTCTTTGAAATGAGGAACTGGCTTTAGTTTTAGCTTTGAAGGTATCAAATATGTCTTTTCACCCATATACAAAACATGCTGCTTGGTACAGCTGGATACCTGCTGGTACTTGCTAGGGAAACTACAACTGAACCAGCAGATTTGCTTTGTAATTTTACATAGCAACAATGCTTTCTTTCCCTTAAACTTCATGAATTGATCTGTAGATTTTGTGTATGCACTGTCATCACTTCTCTCAGCACTTAAAAAGAATGAAGATAATTAGACTCGTTCTCCAGATTAGTTACAGTTTGATAAGGTGTTGTCACTGGTTTGATTATCCCACTGAAATATCCACAGTATCAGCAGTACAGTTATTTGTTTTCTCATCATTCCATGTTCACTTGGTGATGCAGTGATGTTTCCTTAAGCATGGCCCTTTTGCATTCAGACCTTAGCTGAGTGTTCATTTTAAAGGTAAAACTTAACTTTAAATATTATTTTGCTTATAGTAGACTTTCAGTAAAACAGACTTCCTTGGGCCTATTCTTATATGCTTCCTTACAACTTTAAAAGAAGCAATATGACTGCTGTGAGAATAGTTCCAAATAGCATTAAATGAAGAAGGACATACAAAATTATTTTGAAATATCAATAAAACCATAATACCAAGTATCAAGGAAGGGGAAAAATGACAAAAGACAATCATTATTACAAATTCTTAATAAAAAATTAATAAATTAATCCTAAAAATATGTACAAAGATAATGGTGTATGGTTATAAATATACATATTTTCTAGAAGAGCTGTGTTTACTTGCCATCTCAAACACAAATTATTTAATTCGCTATGCTTCCCACACTTAACAAAATAACAAAATAGATAAACATAGTATGTACTCACTCATAGGTGGATATTAGACAGAAAGCAAAGGATAATCAGCCTATAGTATACAGTCTCAGAGAATCTAAGTAACAAGGAGAACCATAACAGAGAAATACATGGATTCCCCTGGAAAGAGGAAACAAACAAGACCCCCTGTGAAAATTAGAAGGGGGGAGAGAAGGAAGGGTGGGAGGGGAAAGGATGAGAAGAAGGTGGGGGAAGATGAGAACATGAGGGAATGGGATGCTCAGGAAGGTAGAAGGACAGTGAAGGGGAGAAAGGAAAGAAGTATCTTGACTGAGAAAGCCATTACAGGGCTATAGAGAAACATAGCTCCAGGAAAATTCACAGGAAGCCTCCAGGATGACCCCAGCTAAGATTCTAAGCAACACTGGAGAGGATATCTAATTGGTTTTCCCTTGTAATTAGACTGATGACTACCATACTTGTCATCATAGAAACTTCAAACAACAACTGATGAAGATATTCAGATTTCTACAGCAAAGCACTGGGCCCAGCTAACTGACACCAGCCCAAGACAGAAAGAAGCAATAATATGAACAAAGGGGTAAAGACTTTGGTAGTGATGCCTATAGAAAGAGCTGACCTGAGCTAGTAAGAGCTCTCTAACTCTGGACTGATAGCAGGTAAACCTGCATAAGACCAAATTAGGCCCACTGAATGTGGGAGAGAATTATTGGATAATGTGTGGAGCCACTCGTGGTGGGACCAGAATTTAACCCTAGTGGTTGAACTGGCATCTAGGAGCACATTCTTTTTGGAGGGACACCTTGCTCAGCTTAGATATGGGGGGAAGCCTTGATCTTGCTTTGAAGTGAAGTGCCAGACTTTGTTACACCCATGGAAAACCTTTCCCTTTCTGAGTAGAAGATGGGGAGATGGGGTGAGTGGAATGTAGAAGAAGCAGGAGGAGAGGAAGGAGTGGGAATGGGGATATCTATATAAGATGAGGAAAGATTCTATTAAAAAATTCTTATTGAAAAAATAAAAATGCAAAAATATACCTATCTACATTTCTTCTTTAAATCTACCCTTTAGCAGAATTTCATTGAAATTTTCTCTATTTGAATAGGAAATAAGATCTTTGTTAATGCACTTTCTTAATGATACTTTTAATGAGTCTCCACAGGAGTCACCTCATGAGAGACACAGAATTATAAGCCACAAAGAAATTTCTTTGATGCTTCTACTGCCACATGATATTGGATGAACTTTTCTGTTTCTATAGAGGCTCCAACATTGTGGAGATCTGGAAATATTCCCCCGGGCTTCATCACTCTCCATATAAAAATATGAGGTGTAAAGTTGCTCAAATTGAGTATCAACTGGAGTGATTTTTTTATGAAGTACAAATAAATCACTGATTCCCTAAGTCTTAAGAAAATTACATTTACATTACTATCTTGCTTTCTTAAGGATAGATACCATGATGCCTTCTACTGAATTTTTCTGTCAAAGAAATATCAGTAACATATATAAATTTATTTTAATGTAATATATCTTTAGCAAGTGTATTGTCCCTTGTGGGGGAACCTGCACTTTGGATGAGCTTAGTCAGTGAAACCAAAAGAGAGAAAGGAAGTATCAGGACAAAACTTGCTTCCAGCTACCATGATAGGGAAATGTCACATAGAGAGAACTGATGTCCTTATCTGAAGAACTTTCTTCCTGAAAATTCTATGCTCCCATGAATTATGACATCACTACAATATGTGATCACTCTATAAATTTTCATGTATTGGGAAGACACATAAGTAATAAGAGTATATTATTATCACTAGATAATGCTACAGCTGAAAGCTACATCCTGCATTTCCTAATTAGAACCTTCTAATATGTCATGTCTAACATATACTCAGCTTTCAGAAACAAACAAGCAATTTTGACTTTGAAGTTGGAGTGTTAGAAATATTTATTTACATATGTTTCAATATAAAATGTAATAAACATTCACAGACTCAGAAGCAGTAATGTGGAATTAACATGCTTATGTTTTATTACCTGCCCGGCATGATGATTGTTCTTTACATGTACCGCTTCTGATGATCTGATTTTTCTTTGTCTTCTGGTTGTTTATGTGGAATATATGTGAAGAGAAGCAGGTCATAGAACTGACTGCTTAGAGGTTCTGAATGGACATGTGACTTACATAGTAGTTTGTCAGTGAGTGAATTGTGTGCCACTAACTGAGGTTGGACAGAGGTCAGGGAGATGTTCCCTCAAAATGCATCTGCAGTGGAGGGTCAGTTTGCTCTCAGAGAAGAGTGATCAGATAGACAATGGGTAGCCATACAACTATCAATATCAATAGTAACCACAAGGTTGAACTTGGCTATTAAAATTATAAAAAAGCAATAAATACAACAAGATATAACAAAAATACAACATCCACAATATAAATATAAAATATTAAAGGAACTAATTTAAATCAGGTTATATGAAATTACATGACTTGATCTAAACTGTATATTTGTGACATAATCAATAGCATAGTAAAAAAGCAGTGACTTACAGACTTCAATGATGAAATGAAAATAGAAACTCATCAGGTGGACACAGAGAAGGTGGCAGGCACAGTGTCAACTTATCAGGTGGATACACACAGAGAGGGTGGCGGGCATAGTGCCCTCCCAGCTCTACTCTGCTGCCCAGACAACCGAGCTTCTACCTCAGTTAAGAGAAAGCACAGTATAGAGAAAGACTTTAAAACATGAGGAAACAAACTAGCAAGAGGAATGTTTAGCTCTCAGGCAGTGGCATATCTAATAAGTGAGGATAGAAAATGTGAAAATTGAGTACATAAAAATGAGCCTGTAAATACATACGAACATATTTTTAAAATTGTCTCTTTCTAGACACAGATCATTCTTGCAAAACCTTCTTGTTTAAATATCCAGAAGTAAAAGTAGCAAATTATCTCTGATTACAATGCCAAAAAACACAGTAAATTAATAACACTGGCATAAATAAAATAATCCAACTACAGAGTAATTGATGTACAAACTATCCTCATTAAAATAATGGAAATGGCCGGGCGGTGGTGGCGCACGCCTTTAATCCCAGCACTTGGGAAGCAGAGGCAGGCAGATCTCTGTGAGTTCGAGACCAGCCTGGTCTACAAGAGCTAGTTCCAGGACAGGCTCCAAAACCACAGAGAAACCCTGTCTCGAAAAATAAATAAATAAATAAATAAATAAATAAATAAATAAATAAATAAATAAAATAATGGAAATGTAAATAAAATAACATGATTTTAGAAAATTAAAATAATAGATAAAAATATCATTGTTCAGAACCAGAAACAAAAAGTAAAACAATCATTCAAAAGGAAGACATATAATTTTGAATAATTATGTTAAAATTCATGAAATGTTTATGCTCAAATGCTAAAATATGCAGGTTTGGAGATGTTGTAATTGGTAAAGTGCTTGCCACTCTGGATCTGACCCTATATTACTTATAAGGTGCCATATTACAAAATAGTAACCGCAATCTCACCCTGTGAAAGTACAGATGGGAGATTCCCGGCAATCACTGGCCAACCAGTCTATCCTAATGGACGAGCTACCAGTTCAATGGGAGACCCTGCTGCACAACTAAGGTGGAGAGTGACTGAGGAAGTTATTAATGTTAAATGCCAAACCTTCAGCCCTAAGTGAATCAGCATATGTGCGCCTAGACAGCAGAACACACAAATAAGCACAATAAAATAATCATCAAAAATATTAAAATAAGAACAACTAAAATCTAAAGAGAAAATAATGAAAATATTAAAAATATGTAGCAGATATATGACTTAGTAATAAAGGAGAAAGCAATAGGAGCAGGGTGCTAAGTAATTGGTTATGTGGGTAAAACAACACTCAAGGATGAGGACTTGAGTTCAAGTCCCCTTCCATCCAGGTTTAGGAAGGTATGCATCTAAATAGCATAGGATCCCAAAAAGCCAGTACATGCAGTAGAGACAAATCCCAATGTCATTATCATTGGCTTCTCAGTCTACCTCAATTGTGAATCACATTCAGAGGATCCAGTTTGATCCCATGCTTGTTCAGTCCCAGTCCAGCTACATTTGGTGAGCTCCCATTAGTTCAGGCACACTGTCTCAGTGGGTGAACCAACTCCTCGTGATCCTGACTTCCTTGGTCATATTCTCCCTCCTGCTCTTCAACTGGACCTTGGGAGCTCAGTCCAGTGCTTCCATGTGGGTCGCTGTCTCTATCTCCCTCTGTCGCTGGATGTAGGTTCTATGGTGATATTCAAGATAGTCTTCAGTCTGACTATGGGACAAGGCCAGTTCAGTCATCCTCTTCTCCACTGCCCAGGGCCCTAGCTGGGGACATCCCTGTGGACATATGGGAACCCTTCTAGAGTCAAGCCTCTTGCCAACCCCACTAAAAATATTTAAGTATAAAATATTGTAAAAGAAGTAAATGTATCTTATTTTGATAAAAGTTTCTAAAACTTGGAAAATTTATTAAAAAAATAAATACAAAGGATGTATATCTTAATTATCTCCATCATTTACCAACAGAAATACTCTTTGAGAGGATGGAGACATTTCTCAGTGATTAAGAACATTTGCTACTGTTGCAGAAGTCTCCTCAGTTGCCAACCATCAAGACAGAAGGATGTCTACTTGCTGCACCTCCAGCTCCAGGGTAACCGCTATCATGTAATCTTTGAGGATATCACACACAGAATACATACAAACCCATATACCTACATGAATAAAAATAAGATACATTTTACAGAAAATGGGAATACTATTTTGGGTTAGCAGAAGCCAATTCTGTGGATTGGTCTGTCTTATCCTTCATGAAGAATAGTATCATAGCAGTTTCATTATTACCTGACTGTCAAGAGCAAATCATGTGTGGAAATATTCAATGTAGAGAAATCATTGCGTAGAAAGACCCCCCCACACACACACACACATACCAGTCAAGAACAAGATTTTCTCAAGGTAGAAATGAGAGTTAAGTTTTCACATGTAGACATAACTCAAATTCACAGAAAGTTACACAAAAAAACTTCTCATTGGATCATGGTGATTCTTCCACTCGCCTTTCCTCCATGGCCCACATCCTGGAAGAAGGCAATAGTGAGTACTATGTTCTTAAAGAAAATTTCCACGAGGTATGGAGTGGTCAGTGCTTAAGGTCTATAGAGCTTTATGCAGTTTTATTTTTTTAAAGAAATTACTGAATTTAATATATCAATTTTGAAAGATTAATGAATTATGCTTAAAACTTCTTAAATGTACTAATTTCATAGTCTAAATAAACCACTTCTATTTCAATAATTTTCAGTAACTGTGACAAAGGTCAGATGACCTTATGTGTACAAGAGCACTTTAAACATTTTTAAGGATTTAGGTAACTTTAAGTTGTTATTATGAATTAGTCATTTGCTAAATTGCATTCCAGGGTTATTAAAACAATGAATGGACTTTCTAAAACAGAAACCACCTTGTCACCTTCTGTTTATTTGGACAGGGGTTATAAAACCTTTAACCTGGTATTAGTGGTTATTAGTAAATGCTGTTGACATAGCTGGGGCACTTTCACGAGGAAAGATGGCATAATGCTTGCGGGGGGGCTAAAGATTCTCAGGCAGAACCACTGCAATTGAAGAAAAAGAAAATTAAAAAGATAGGAGAAGGGAGGGCCTGTGGCAATCAAAGACTAAACTTCACCTTCATGTCAAAGACACAGCTACAGCTTTCACAACTAGGTCTTCAGCCTAGAAAACATTTACATCTACTTGTATTTATTATTGTTGTTGTTTTGGTATTGTTATATTAGTATGTAATTTACAGAATGATCTTGTACCCTTTTTCTGAATCTAGAAGAAAAATATGAAAATAATTTAAATTTAAAATTATACTGTGATGTGTGAAATGGCACTAATATCAATGGCCATGTATAAAAATAGTTTACATTTTTAGACTAACAAATTGATTTGTATATTTTTTTTTCTGGTAAACTAGCCTTCCATCACTATAGGATAAATATAGAATACACTAAACATCGTTATGATATTGATATTATTATTTTATTGTTTCTTTTTATTAATGCATTGATCTAAGGAGTGACAACTGATATATTATTCTGTTCCTCTCACTTTCTGCATGCTAAGATGAATTGTTACATTCAGAATTCAGTTTCTTCGAATTTTTTTCTTATTGTTGCTGTTCCTAATTGTTTTACTCTTAGAGGTGATGTACCAAAAATTAGGTGACTAGTATAGGTGTTGGAATAGACTTTATAGGCCTCACCAATACAATGATAAATTATTCTGTATATACATGATGTCACACCACCGACTAAAGAGAGCAAACACTGATAAGGCAGTCTTTAATTCTCAACTGTTGCTGCAGGATTAGATAATCTGAATGGATTCTTCCATACTTTTCTTCAACTGAACTAGACAATTTGTGCAATACGGAGAGACACATTGACATAAGAAGAAAGTACATTTACTGTACCCTTCATCAAGGCTGTTCTTCATAAAAGCATACGGCATTACTCCCTCTGAAGGCCTGTTTGCTGAAGGTACCAATGACCAAAGTTTGCGGATTTTAGTGAAAGTCTTGAGAAACACTCCATCAGATCATCTCTGGAGGTCATTGACTTGCACCTCTAATAATTGAAAACGGTATGTTTTGCTGCATCATGTCTGCACAATAATATGTAAAGTAGCAAATAACACTGAACAACTAACAGAGAAGTGACAAGCATATGATTCTTAACTTTTCTTTAAGTATATCTTCAAATAAAATCCTCGTTTCAAACTATAAACAAATAACTTGAGGAAGAAAAAAAGCTAATATTGAGGTTTCAGAAAGAAAAAAAAGGAAGCTCAGTTGATCCTGCAAGGTTTCCAGCAATGTTTCCCTCTGAAATAGTTTTGAAAAGCAATTACTGCATATTAAGCACATTTTATACTATCAGATTGTAATGTGTTACTAAAAGAAATGATTATATTATCACAGTGGTAAAACTAGCACTTGTATTTAACCCACTATTTTACCATTTGTGTCATCAAAACTTCTGTAAGTTTTATGGTGTACATTTTCAATAATATCCAAACGATATTGATTAAAAGTTGAATATGGGAATTAATAAATATGAAAAGCATATGCCTGAACTTATATGACTTTTTCCACAGGTATCTGAGATTCAATGCATCCAAAAAATCACTCTTCTCTCTCTCCCAAAATTTTTTTCTCCCACATTTGTTTCTCAAGATACAATAAAATTAATCCAATTTCCATAAAAAAGAATTTTTAAGAACTTATTAAGACCTTTAATTCTACATTGGCATTCACCATAACTTCTAATGTAGAACTGCCTGCCTGCCTACCTCTATCTATCTATCTATCTATCTATCTATCTATCTATCTATCTATCT
>JABTXL010007139.1:32894983-32983127 GCA_025134845.1 Neodon shergylaensis
TCTATCTATCTATCTATCTATCTATCTATCTATCTATCTATCTATCTATCTATCCATTCTTAATCTTTCTACTACTGACATCTGTTTAACACATAAACACACATATGCACATACACAGACATACACATAGAGACACACATATGTGTATATACATATATGTGTGTGTGTACACACAAATTTGTATTATATGTAATATATAATTTATCTGTCTACCCACCATCCTTCTCTAGTGACTGCTCTATTTATTGGTTTTAATTTTTGGAATTGAGATAAGATAAGATGTAAATATAGAAGTCTTCTGCCCTCACTTAAATAAATGCTATGAAGAAATTTATATGTTAATTTTTTATAATATAGGTAGTTCTTTGGGGTTTACTACTCCTAATGATTACCTGCAACAAATTTTAAAGGGAGTTATGCAATGGATTTCTAAACTGATGACTTTATTCTTATTGAAAAAACACTGAGTTTTAAAAAGAAATTGAAGAATACCTGGTATCTTAGTTAGGACATAAAGGACAGTTAGTATTTGGTGAGCTAAAGTATAGCAAATTAAATTATACTGACTGAAATATGGAGAAAATATTATCATTAAAAGAATTTAAATATTATCATAACAATTCTCTGGTGACTTTGTTCCACTGTAAATCTATATAAAAATATAAGCCGTGTACTAAATAGATGTGGCAAGAAATGTGTTTTTGTTACACAAGAAGGACAAAGCTTTAGTAAATGGTACTACTGTTAAAAATCAACTAAGCACAAGATAAATTAACTAAACATAAAATTAGTTTACATTAAAAATTTGAATTATTATGAATAATAAACTCCAAAAATTAAAAACACACTATGAATGGTGACCCTGAATGTAAACATTAATAATCTAGTGGCTATTTTAAAAGTATCCATGTAAGAAATGCTTTAAAAGTAGAAAATAGATATGGAAAATTAGTATTTGTAAGAAGAATTTCACATCATTGCTGAACACTATAGATACTATACTACAATTGAATCAGAAATTTCTCTTCAACGTTCATGTAACAAGGATTTGGTTAGCAATGAACAGAGGACTTTGGCTTAGAAATAAGCTATGCAAAATCTGCATAACATAACAGGAACTCTGATGTGGGATTTCCCTCTGTATGCTGTGTTTACAATTAATGAATAATGAAACTGTTTTGGACCTATACCAGGGCAGAGCTTAGCTAGGCGGGGAAAACTAAGCTGAATGCTGGGAGAAAGAAGGGCAGAGTCTGAGAAAAGCCATGGAGCCACTGAAAATAGGTTACTGAACTTCACCTGGTAAGCCACTGCCACATGGCGATATACAGAAGAATAGAAATGGGTTAAATTAATATAAGAGTTAGCCAATAAGAAGTTTCTGTATGATTATTTCAGGTCTATGCTAGCTGGGTGGCCGGGACCCAACAAGTGGCTCTCTTCTTCAACAGAACTTAAACTTCACTTCATTGTTGCTCAGTCACTATAAGGGTTTGAATAATGTGCAGTGCTCACACAGTGCTGATAGCACATGCAGCATAATGCACACAATAGTTGCAGCTGGTAAACTGTGAATCTCTTTAAATTATTATTGGATTTATTGCTTTTTTAATCATTATATATCAAGATCATCAATAGTATTTGACCTCTAATTTTTTTATTCTTTTCTTAATTTAATTTTTATGTCTTCTCTCTACCTTAGTTTTCTTTATGGAATTAGTTCATCTCATGATCCAACTCAAGTAATCACATGCATTCTATCTCTTAGGCTACAGCATCAGTTTACAAGTTATTAATCTGTACAATTCTGATAGAATCTGCCCTTAACTTTAATGAAAAGAAGATTTATTTCTATTTTTAGTGGTTATTCTGAGACATAAAACCCTTAGTACTTTGAGAGGATGGGTTAAACAAAGCAGATTACTGAAGATCCATTAGACATATACTGTATTTTGACTTGACAAGTTCATGGGATAAGAAAAAACTACAGAAAAAATAAAAATAATCGGGCATATATTCATAAGTGGGGATAGAAAGAGAGAGGGACAAAAATAAAAAGGAAGTAGGAGAAAGAGGAGGAAGAGGAAAAAATAGAAGAAGAGTGGGAAGGGAAGGAGAAGGAAGAGGAAGTGAAAGCATTAAATTGTACTGATCTTTCAAGGGACCCAAAATTGAGTTCCTAGAATCCAACTTGGAGAGCTCACATCTACCTGTGTACCTCTAGCTCCAGCAGATTCAACACATCCTTCTGGTCTCCAACGGCACATACACTATATATATATCCCCACAAAAACCTAATTAAAATGTAAAATAAATATAAAGTCAAATAATTATAAATTTATAATGAAGTATATGTTTCATGCAAGTGTTTTGAAAAACAATACAAAACACAAGATAATCAATATAAACTATCATGTAAATTTACATGGGAAAAGTAGATGTATGTATAAGACCATATTAATAACTATTTTCAACAAGCCAGGCTCACCTCCTCCATCTTACTCCACTGACTTTTCATGTCACTTGCTGCTAGCTTTGTTTAGTAGTCAGAACTCATCATCAGACCATGCCTATAGGAGGAAAAACTTTCAGTCTTTTTTAATGGTAACCACTTTAAGGTATAAGAAAAAAAACCTTCTGGGGGTGATGGAGATGCTTATTGCCTTAACATTGGTGATGATATCATTCCTTTATATTAAATCAAATTCATTAAACCATGAAGTTTCTATGTACTGACATTAGTGTTCTCATTTGAACACATTTATATATAGATGTGATTACAACTACCTCAAAGACCCTAAAATTATGTTAAGAGTTTACAAGGAAAAAAAAAGTGAGAGTCCATTTGGATAAAATGAAGCTTTGATTAGAAGTTGTTTTGGTAGAAAAAGGTGTCCAATAAATAGCCTCACAGATAAGTTATAAAATTTTTCTGCTCAGAAATTAAGGAGGCTATATTGAGAAATTTGACATGTATGCCTTTAGGCTGTAATGAACATTATTGTAGGTAACTAAAAGCTTCCTATTTCTAGAGATTTCTTTGGGAGAGGTTCATGGGTAGATGCACAGTGAACATAAGCTTCCAGCCTCAGCCTTTGGGGAATCCTGATTTAAAGCAGATAAAGGTGATAATATAAAGGGCGATTGTGAAAGAGTAGCTCATAAGGTTATAGAAATGACTTTAGGCTCTAGGGAGCCAAGAGAACAAACTGTGTATTTTGTGAAATAGAAAGTAGATCTTGTGGAATGCTATTGACAGACCAACTAAAATAAGAGCCAAAGTAGAACTCATCAAAAGTAGATAAACTGCACAAGATTGCAAGCATGGTTCTGAATATGATCAGTGAGTGACATTATGGTTGCATAAACTAATGCTAGGTTTGATTATGATACACTAGGTAGTTAAACAGTATTTGTACAAAACAACAGGACAGAGGAAGGATGAGCCAACAGTTAGAGGTATTCATTACACTTTCATATTCCCAACCCCTGAAAAAATATTGCTAGCAAATAATATATATGAAGAAAGGTAGGTTATCGACTGCTTGTCAATTGACTCAAAATACCACCTGTGAGAATAGCGTTGAATAGTTAATGTGATTCATGGAAGAAAACGAAGAATTTAAAGAGTGTTCAGTCTCTGAAATGTTTTGAAGCATCTTAATGGAGTAAATATAAATTTATTAATCAAATGATTAATATGAAATTCTCTAAGCATTAGTCATAATTATATATATATATGCTTTTTTATTTAAGGTGATAAACCATTAAAGATATAGAGACAAGACTGGTGCGAAGCAATAAGTTGATGGGTGATAAATACAAAATGAAAACCTTTATCTGTGCCAATTTGAGGCTGGCACTGCAGAAGAAAAGAGTATTCTCTCAGTAAACCTGTTTCACTTTTACTTTAAAGAACTTAATAATGACGGGAACTCACAGAACGCTTCCTGCTCCTCATACATTTCGGTAAAGGATACTCATCATTTGGGAAGATAGTTTAGCCATCTGGGGATACACTTTGGTCTTTATCTATATAGTCTGGAAAGGCTGTAAAATGAAAAACATAGTTTCAACCTGAGAAATATGGGAGTGAAGGACAGAGCAGCCAAAGAGCTTCCACTCAGACAGGGGAATGTCAGGAAGTGGTTTTAGTTCCATGATGAAATGCTCTTCTGTGGAGGGAGGAAGGAGGAAATCTGTACTGAAGACTGTAAACACGTTTAACACTAATATTATCAAATGTTTCAGCAGCATCACCAGCATCATTTTAAGATTTAATTTTGCAATGAATCTAACTTGTGTTATTGGTCATAATACTTTCTGAGTTGATTATTTGTTGACGTTGATACTTATTTGGCTATAGATTAAGTGAGATTCAGCAGAATAGTTATATTATTTTTTTTGTTTTATTATGAATCTTTGTATTGCTTTCATTACTAACCAGCACATAGCAAACCAAGGATGCAAGATGGCTACCACTGTGATTTGAGAATATATTTTTAATAACTTACCAAATGCTCCTATTTGTTTTGTGATACTTAGAGTAAAAAGCCAAGGAATACTGAGTTTTATAATCCGTGTTTCAATAAATAAAAACTCAGGAAAAGAGTCTGAATACTACATGGTCTTATTCAAATTTATTTGAGAAATCTGAGTTTTAATCTAAAATAAGTAACATTTAAAATGGTTTACAATTTATTATATTTTCCAGGACCACCATTATCCAAAAGTAAAATCATGAGAAGAGGTTTAACTGGCAGTATTGACCTGATAGGACAGCCAGTGTCCTTTACTGTCCAGTGTCTATGTACCATCGCCCCCTAGTGGACACTTTCAAAATAAAATTGTATTGGAATAGTTTGATTGTTCCTAAATACCATTAAGCGTGTCACAATTCACTTGGACAAAAAGACATCTCTGCATTTCTTATTTCATACTGACAGTAAGTCATACCTTGCTACAAATATACCATATGGGATGTTAAGAGCTGACACTGCGCTGTAATGTCAGTTTTAGGTTTTTCATATTCATTTGTGCTTATGGATGTATATATGCAAAATACAATTTGAAATCTTAATTACTTTTTGTAAATATGTTTTTATTTGTGTTTATTCTCCATTTTTGTCATTTATCTATCTATTAAATATCTAACTGTCTCTATTTTCAGCCAGGCTTTTGACGCATAAATATTTTTTTCTGATATCATAAACGTAAAGTTCACAGCAAAATTAAATCAAAAGACTTATATGTTGGAATGATCTCCCAGTTCTTATGTTTGTACTTGCATTGTGATTTTGATGAGACTAGTCATGTCATCAAAATAGGGATATTCAGACTTCTCTCAACATTTTCAGACAACTTTCCAGAAGTGTGCTGGTTTCTGTCCTCAGTAATTAAAGTGTAAAAAAATGCATAGACCATAGACTGTGTGCGTTATTATTACTGAACTCTAAGAACAATGTAAAACACTAGGTTCTAATCACCAAAATGCATTGTAAATGAGGCTTAGACTAAAATGAACATAAAGTAAATGATTGTATCTCATCTTGGAAAGAATAAATTAAATATTATAAGATATTTTATCACCCAAGGTAACATAATATATCACAGATATGAATGACCTTATTACAAATTCACATTAATTGATTAATAAGTGCTAAAAAATACCCAAATGAATTGCTGTGACTTATCAGTAAGATGTCATTGAACTTGAGTATGGAATACTTCTTGAAACTATGTGCAGATGAAGTAATCTTACTAAATTTCATTCCTAAAACAATTTGTTTCACCTGTGTTCACAAACAGTTCTGACTATACTTTTGTCTAAAATAAATGGCTTTAAATGGAACCAACCTAGGCCCTCTGCGTGTATGTGAAAGTTGTGTAGCTTAGTCTGTTTGTAACTATTCTAGCTGTGGGTTCAGGACCTGTCCCTGACACTTAGCTGACTTTGGGGAGCCTATTGTCCATGCTGAATTACCTTGCTGTTGCTTTATACATGGGAAGGAGCTAAGTACTACCTAAACTTGATGTGCCACACTATGTTCAAGTCCAAGGGAGGCTCCTTTTTGAATGGAGACTGAGGAGGAGTGGGTGGATGTGAAGGGGGCAGATGAAAGTAAGGAATCTGTCAGGGAGAGGGAACGGGAAGAGAGGAAGGGGAGGAAACTGTGGTAGGTATGCAAAATGAAGGGAAAATCTTAAGAAAAATAAAATAAAATAAAAAGGCTTTATATTTTCAATAAGATAAAAGATAAAATTTATTATTGTGGAAAGTGATTAAAATTTTGATATGAGCAGGCAACTTCTCTGATAGTGAAGTTTATGTGTATTAACTTAGACTTGAAAAATAAGAAAAGAAAGACATAAAGGTACAGACTCTCAAGAGTACTATGATGGTCTTCATTTTTTCTACATTGAAAGTTCTTTGTGAGTGGTGGTAGCTACATTTATCTGTGAGTGTACATAAGAATTGAAATGTAGTAAGGGAGTATGATGATCTAGTAAAGGGGTAGTAGCAGATTCTCTTCTAAAACCCATGACCTCAGTAGCTCTGGGAAGTTCTAGGCTTCCAGCACCAGGCATAATTTCCCTCCTTTTTAGTGGGCCTTTAGAGCAATTTGACATCTATTGGTTGTCATTGACTTGAATGCCGCTTCATGCACTTTTTTGCATATCTTGTAATGATAATAATTGTCCTGGTTCATGTGTGTCACAGGTGGGTGGAACTGTTCCATTTCTTCTTTTCTTTAGCTTGTTGTACAATATTTTCTGGAACTATGAAGCTAAAACACGGAAGGAAGCTTTAGAGCTCAATTTAACTTGAGTCATGTAAATCCTATTTTCTTCAGCAAGAGGGGCCCACCCATAACGTGAAAGACAACAAAGGGCTACATCTATAATATGTATTACTTTAGAGAGTGCTCAACATTAAAAGAAACCCCACACATAGACAATAAAAATGGCATTTAGTGGGTTCTATCTATATATGCTTCTTTCTTCCTCTCTCGTGGGAGAGGTTCCATGGAGGGTAACCAGTAGTGGCTGAAGGCAGAAAAAGAACTGAGAAAGTGATACAATTTTATTTCATTTAAAAATATTTAAAGAAAAATTAAAATTTAAAAAATATAGTTGTTTCTCAAAAGAGGTAGAGCACACATCTCTATCAGTCAAGCCCTGTGGTGTCTGGAAGCATTATTTTGCTTTCTGTACTTTAGGATTGCTTAATTTCATGCTTCAGAATCAAGTTGCTTCATGGTTAATCAAATAAAGTAGATCTTCTTTGACCACAGTGGTCTGTGGCTAAGGCCTTCATGCCAAATAGACTCCAATATTCATTTTTATTGGCCGTGTTCTTAATTTACCTTCTATTTCATAGTATATTTAAATCTTTTAATGATCTATAGTCTCCTCACTTGATAACGGGAATTTCCTCTGAACATCATATGCACACACACACACACATTGAAGTAAGTTAGAAATTTTTCTATGACAAAGTTTTCCAAATGTTTGTATGTGTAAAAAATAGCTAGATTGATATAGTTAGTGTACCTTCTGAGCAGGATCAAGTCTTAATTTTCAGTTAGAAATATGGAGAAATTGATATTTGCAAGGCACCAATGGACTTATATATGTTTATTTAAACATTAGACTTTTGTTCACTGATTCAACTTTGGACACATTTACATTAAGGAAGTGTGAGCCCAGAGAGTTCAAAGTAAACAATTAGAAAACCAGAGGATCTTAAACAAATACATAACAGTGTGTGTCTTAGATTTATGTATCATTCTTCATAGTAAAGGTTAAGATAATAGAACGTAGCCCCATCCCCAATCTGTAACAGCTTCTTTATTGTGTTGGGGAGTTATGTTTGTATGTTTGTGTTGTATACTCCCTGCCAGTGCCCATAAGGAGGCAAGAAGAGGATGTCCGGAGGGTTTCCTGCTGCATCATTCCTTTGAGGCAGGGAAACACTGAACCTGAAGCTCACCAGTGTGGAGAGAATGTCTTGTCAGATCTCCTTGTTTCACCAGCACTGGGGTTAGAGCAGTCCAAAACCGCGCCTGTATTTTGTGTGGCTGCTGAGGATTCAAGCTCAGATTCCCTCACCTTCACGACACTGTTCTTGCCCACTGCAAACTGATATTCTGAAATGGGAAATTTCTAACAAAGATTTTTTTCTTCCATTTCCTTTTGCTTGTAGAATACTAAAAGGTGTGTCAATGGACTTGGTAACCCATCAACTGTTATAAACTTGGTAAAGTTGGGTTAGGGATTACTCTAGAGATTAATTGAATGATTTGAAACTTATATTCATACAGTTATCTCATTAGTTTCTAATGCTGTCTAGCATACCAACATTATCATGAAGCCAGAGTTTTAATATGGACACAAAACATCTCCCAAAATTTTCTGGGTCAGTATTCCTAAGTTTACCCTTTTCTAATATTCAGTAGAATATAAAATTGCAGCCAAGGCATCAGCCAGCTATGTGCTCACATGAAGCCTTGACAGAAGAACCGTGTTTCCTTACTCAGCTGGTAGTAAGAAAACAAATACTGTGCACGATGAAGGTTTGTGTGTATTGTTAGTTGTCTTTCGAATCCTTTAATTCTCTTGAGCCTCAGACATTATTGCTCTGTTGTTTCTTCTGAGTTCATCCCCTTCTAATTCCACATATTTTTGAGATCATGTGGTGTTTGTCTTCCTGTGCCTGACTTATTTTGCTGAACATAATGTTATCTAGATTCACAAGTATTGTTGAGAATGGCCTGGATTGCCTCCATTTGTAGTGAAGAAATAATATCACCACAGAATAAGTATTTTGTACAACCTCCAGTGCATATTTGGTTTGTCTAGATAACTTGTATGTGACTCTTTGATACATTTCTTTTGGATAAAAAATGAGAATTGGGTTTGTTGAATCACATGTTAGTATCGAACTACTCAAACACAAACACATACACAGCTACACACACACACACACAACTATCTTACTAAGGACTACTAGAGTCAGATTATCCATTTGTAAAATCTATTCAACACTCTGGTTATAATTCTGATGGTATACTCAGTCACATTTGTCTTCTTTTCTTTTTCAGAAAATCAAGAAATTCCAATATTTACCATAAATGACAAGATGCTAATTGTTAATAAGAAATAATGAGTTAAAACTTCATTTGTTAGGAAAGAAGTTTATGATGCATCCTTTCTGAGAACAAAGGACTGCTCCACTCCTAATCACAACCTACGCTACTGCCATTTGCCACATCCTCGCAATCAGAAGGATTATGCCAGTTTGGAAGACATCTAAATGATGGCTCATTCACCTCATAGATCAACAGGTTCTTGTCATCCATGGAAAAACACTTAGGTTGTAATGCTGACTGTTCTTTTCATACCAAATGAATGTGGTAGATGGTCATGTAGAATGAAACCCAGCAAGTACATCAATGGATAGCTCATGACTGCCACCTCCAAATGCTCGGAAGAAAGATTTCAGCTGTCTCTTGGCACAAAGAATGTTGGATCCAGATTACATAATGATGGCAACAAAAATTGTAGTCGTTCATGGCTCTATGGTAAATGTGTGCCTGGTTTGGGAAGGCTGAAAATGAAATGCAGACCTCAGAAGGCTAGGGTGAAAGGGATTTGCTAGGTGTTTGTACTGAGATGCTGAAGAACTCCCATTAAGCGCCATGTTGCAATAATTAAAATATTGCTTTGAAATGGTTTCAAAACTTAAACAGATCCATGGAAACTATAGAGAGAATTAAGAACTAATTACATTAAAGTACCGAAGATCAATTTCTCATGGGTTAGCAGCTTCATGTATTTGTTGCTTTTAGGTAGTTAGGCATTATACTATGAAGAAATATTAAAATATTCTTTTCTAGGGTTCTAAACCATTCACGAATACTAGTAAATAAATATATAGTTGGGCTGACTACTAGTAAGTAAATACGCAGCTGGACTGAACCACTAGTTAATAAATACACAGTTGGGCTGATTTTTCTTTGGGGGGAATGTACTAAACACTTTTTTTGTTCTTTTTATTTTACCTTCCCAAAACATTTATGTGTTGAAAAACTTCAGTTTGTAAGTGAAAAAGTTTGGATTTAGAAAAAAAAAGTTCTAATTATCAATGAGGAGGGATATTCACAAGGACAATCAAATCTAATTATTGTTGTTCTTATATTATCTTTTTTCTTTCCAAAGCATTACAACTATATCAAAATATCAACACTGTAATTACAAACATGATACAAAAATTGCTTTCACCAAAGCTCTTGGGGTTCAAATTTTGGTTCAAGGGCACTATGCCCTTTCACCACTGATTGATTTTCTTTTCTCAGTCCTCAACGAGTTATTATTGTGTACATACTACAGAGCCTTATAAGTGAGTCCCAGTGAACAGATTTCAGGTAAAGGTGGCATGTTATGATTACGTAATGATAGTACTTCAGGTGCTCTACATTTGTAGGAACGTTTCCTGCCCTTGGCTAGTCATCTAAAAGAGCGACTCTACCATATACATATATTTATGACATTTATGACAGCCTTAAGAATTTTACCTTGCAATTTCCAGTAAGAGAATGGAATGGGGTAAGGGAATGTGGCTGCTTGCCTGGCCTCATTTAGTAGAAATTCATGGTGGCACTGAAAAGATACTGTGATCCCTATAACTACTTCTAGGCTGCTATATCAAGAATGACAAGAATGTTACAGCAAGCTTAGTCCAGGAGACAACAGACTCCTGAGATAGTTGACTTTGGCTGAAGAGCTTCTGAAGAACTTTCAGAACTCTGTTCATCCATAAGCTGTCTCAAACTGTCACATCTTTCCTTCATTCCCTTTCTTCTTTAAATGGGATAAGATATTGAAGACTGAAGTACTCCCAGCACACCAACCTTCCCTTAATAAAATCATTTAGTTAGGCCTGACTTCATCCTCTTTCTCTCAAAGGACCCAAGCTATCACAGCCTTCTAGTAGAACTTATAGATTACAGTAACACTAGGCAGAACTAGACACTATAGAGGACAAACAGGATATTTTAAAAACAATAGAAATGTAAAGTAGATTTTCATATAATTTTGAACAAAAATGAATATAATCGTGGGAATAATATTGAGAAAGTTTAGGTTCACTGCAAACGGCCAGGCTCTCACTCTGGCAGTAGCAGGTTTGAGGCTCTCACTCTGGCAGTAGCAGGTTTGTAGTGATAAGAAAGTCTCATTTTCTATTTATTGAACTTTATCAAGTCAGATCTTCCAGGCAACCTAAAAATACTTTGTGGCAAATTTGCAGAATTATTGAATTTAAGGGTTTTGTCTGGGTTTACAAGCAGCACATAGATGAGCCAAGCTTTTATATATTTCCAGTTTATTACAACCATGTTATTTGATATGTCTTTTCTTTTAGCTATTTGGAGCCCATCATCCAACCTTTACCACACCAAACACATCACGATGGACTAACATAAAAGATAAAAGCACCCATCTAAAAGGCTCTTATTGACAGCACTGTCCCGTTCTTAAAGGAAAGGTTTCCTAATTTTGCTTCTCAGGTCTGGGGGAAAATACAGACTTTCTCGATAAGAAACACTCACAACACTGACCATGAGCAGAGCCTTCAAGCGATTTAATAAAAGCATCTCTTTGGGAAATCAATATTTACAACATAACCCAATGTGCACTGTAGTATCCTGACTTAACTTTCCAAGTAACCCTTTAATTAAACTTAGTACAAAGATAGTTACATTCCATACATTCAGAACAGAGAATTTTGTAGCTCAAGCTAAGTATCTGGGTGAAATGCAGACATAGGAAATTTTGTTATATGAAACTATGCAGGTTTCATTCAATTAAATTGTGTTTAAGATTCATGGGATTTATATGTTTAAATTTAATATTACAAAAGTTTACTGAGGCTATAAATCCTTTAACTATAAACATGTAGATGATGGTTTTAAGACTAACTGAGCTTCAAGTGTGCACATGTAGTCTCTAGGATCACATTAAGTATAATATACCTGACTGTTCCTTTTTTCTTATGTAGAAATTCTCCACATATATGATTCCAAAGAAAACTGAATGGCACAGGAATAAATTTGAATGATAAATGCAATAAGTTTTTGAATTTTAACATATATTTTATATTTGTCCAAGTATTTATTCTTTTAAAAATGGCAAAGAATGTTGTATGTGCACACTAAATCAGTGTGTGAGAGACTTTTTTTCTACTGAATGAAACTGGCATTGGATTGTAGAATCAGTTGTATATCTACTTTAGGGCTCTTCTAAATGATATTGTCAGTTTTCAGCTAGATCAAGTGAATATTGAGAGTCTGAATACTAATAGATCTCAGTTTCTTACTTCCTCTCAGGAGACAATTGACCATTGACAGTTTCCTTCCATATTTAAAATATTTTGAAAATATGAAAGTATTATAGGATGTTACATTTGAATGTGACTTTGCAGATACACCCCTCACAAACACACCTACAGAGACATGTGCACACACAGGGTATTGATATTCAAAGACAATGTTGCTGACTGTGGTTTGATCAATGAGTGGATGTGCTTGAAAAAATGAAATGTTTCCCACTCTGAACATATCACATTTGTGGCTCCAGAAACTGTTTGGAAATCCTCTTGTAATTTGCCCTTATACTTTTCTGTTTTTTTTTTTTTTTGGTTTTTTTTTTCAGTTTTCACATTTTTTTTTATTGAGAAAAAGAAAAAAAAATTTCCGCCTCCTCCCAGCCTCCCATTTCCCTCCCCCTCGTCCCACCCTTCTCCCCCTCCCCCCACTCCTCTCCCCCTCCCTCTCCAATCCAAAGAGCAGTCAGGGTTCCCTGCCCTGTGGAAAGTCCAAGGCCCTCCCCCCTCTGTCCATGTCTAGGAAGGTGAACATCTAAGGTGGCTAGGCTCCCACAATGCCCGAACTTGAAGTAGGATCAAAACCCCGGGCCATTGTCCTTGGCTTCTCATCAGCCCCCATTGTTCGCCATGTTCAGAGAGTCTGGTTTTATCTCGTGCTTCTTCTTTTCTGTTTTATGTGAGATTTGTATTCAGAAAAACAATCTAATCTTGAGGTAAAGTCCTCCTTAATAGGGATTTCTGCTCAATATTCATGTACGACATGCGAGTTTCAGGGGATACAAAGAGATGGCTGTTGGGTTTGTTTCATTATTGTGGTTCTTAATTCATTGTGTCACTATGGATACTGTAACAGGATGTATTGATAGAATTGATAAAAATCTGTACAGAAAAAAATATTAAATTAGAGTATTACCTGATAAAAATGGACTTCAGTGGGTAAAGCCAAGATAACATGGGAGTGCCATATTTGGGTAGAAGAACATACAGATAAATGCCATTTTCCTTAAATTTTACAACTATAATGCATGATCACACACACACACACATACGCACAAAGAGGATGACATTTTGTTTCTTAATTTGCTGCTACATTACATTGCTGATACAAGGATTATATTTTTCTCTGTTCTTAATTTCCTTTGTGAGGGAAACACTATCCAGACACTAAATGTCCTGCTATTTTTTGGTGTCTTCTGGCAATAACCCCATCATGCTCCCATATTCAAAATCCACACAAATATGCTCTGAAGATTTACATTTATAACAAGCATGGAGCCTGAAGGGGAGGGCTGGAGCACTGAGATGTAGCTCCTAAACTCAGAGCATTTCCTTGGCAGCGAATATAAGCTGCATTAAGTTTTCCTCTAAGCCCTCCTCACCTTTGAGAAAAAATAATGCTCTTAATTCTACTAAAACACTAAAATAGCTAGTCTGAGGCCAAGAATCTGCCAAGAGGGAAAACTACCAGGTGCTTAAATGGCACAGACCCATGGGATGCAGTTGAATGAATAAAGATGA
This sequence comes from Neodon shergylaensis, assembly GCA_025134845.1. Classification (NCBI taxonomy): domain Eukaryota; kingdom Metazoa; phylum Chordata; class Mammalia; order Rodentia; family Cricetidae; genus Neodon; species Neodon shergylaensis. Next base: position 32,908,890 of record JABTXL010007139.1, read on the forward strand.
ATGGGATGATGCATTTAGTTGGAAATGAATTCAAGGGAAAAATTAAGCCAAAGTATGACTGAAATATAATTTAATCTGTTCATTTCATGCTATTTGACCCCCACATACAAAAAAAGAAATGAGCACTCAGAAAACAGAAACTTGGTGCTATATATACACATATATATATATATATATATATATATATATATATATATATATATATTATAAAAACATGTGGTTAGTATCCAAAGAAAAGGGTGGGCTTCAAAATGAAGCAAATGGAGTGTTCCCACAGGACGAAAATAAAATATGGGAAACATGTGAAGTGTGCAGTGAGAAAGAGATATGAAATATTGTAAGAAATGGCAAAGATAAACCAAATAAGGAAAGAACAAACTTTACAGGAACTTTCACCAGTATGAAGCCTTGTTTTCACGCTGGCAATCATATCCATGATGGAAAACTCAACAAAGAATTTCCACAGAGTCAAACACTGTCCTCTTCTTTTTTCCTCTTCGAGAGGAAACAAATGTCAATAAAGGATATTCTTTCCCATATTGCATCTGTAGAATGGTGCTCTCTTTTTTAGTGGGGAGTTAATTAGGTATTAGCTCAAATCTTCTAAGAGATTTAATAAAATTAGTCTCAGTTTTAGATCAATTGTAAGGCTTTTAAATTGATACATAGAGTATTTAGAATTATTTTGCACTAGTTACTCCACAAAGAGAAATGCCAGATTGAGAAGGGTGTGTAACTGTTGCTTGTAGGTAGGGAAGAGGTCTGGGAAGGGGCAGGTAAAAGAGTGATTCATTTTAAACAACTGTCAGTGGCAATAGTTTCTGTAAAATCATGGTTCTGAAGGTACTTGTGCTGTCAGGATTCCTGCCTCATAAAGGAAACCCCAGTTTTCTCTAAAGACACCCAAATTATTGAGAGAATTTATCTATACCACAAACCATATGCTTGCATTTTTCTCTGAGTTTGGTGTTCTATATATCCACTTCTACAAGGGGCCTCCATGGCATCATTTAAACGGGCATTTGAATAGCTAGGCACACAAAGCACACACAACTAACACCAAGATAGACTATTCCACTTATGTTAGACTCATATTTAAAATTCCAAATGGAAATGACTCAGTAAATAAAGCTTAAGACACGCTGTCACTTTGAAACCATGTGGTGTATGCAGAGGAGAAGAGATTTCAGGTGAGATTTTAACATCAAGGATGTTGTTGTAAGCTATGTTAGTCAGCTGTGGATAAGTTTTTCCATGAGCTTTTAAGCTAACAGACTATAGTGATAGAACTGTATACAAATATGCACCGACAGTTGTTGTTTGTTCCCAGAAGGATGAGATCAAAGTACTTTTTCTCTTATTCATTGTTGATACAAGAAGAAAGAAGGGTGTCTACCATGTAGTATATATTACATAATTGTGGGCACTATAGTATATAAATCATATTTTATATAGTAAAAAATAAACATATATAAACACTCATACAATTGGGTGTGTGTTATTCTTTATGTATGTTTCCTATTGAGATTATTTTGTATTGTTCATGTATGGATGTATTTGTAAATGTGTATGGTGTTTGGTGTTTACCACTTGGGAATAGATAACTTATCACTGGACTCCTCTTTGGATATACCTGACTCTCCCATTCTGAATAGCCAGCCATTAATGGCCTGTAGCTGTTCATTTATGATAAGCCCTTGAAGGATTTCCCCCATCCACACTGGGCTGTCAGTAGGTGCTATTATCATGCTGGTCTAATTTGAGTGCTCATACTGTTGCAATTTTATGGGTGCAGTTCCCTGTCTTATATAAATGGCATTCAGAGCCAGAGGATCAATTCTGTGTTTTCAACCAGGAAAATATATGGATAATATTATGTGAGGATTTAATCATATCAGGATGAATAAAGTAGTACACTTTTTAATATGAAATTAATTCATTCTTAACATTTTTGTCATCCTCTATATTGAAGTATTTAAATAGAGCAAAAGAAGTTAAAAGTCAAATATTACTAATATCTTGTGTTTTATTCCACTATTTGATTTTATGCTAAAAAGGGATAGGGCTTTCCTTACCTAACATATGAATGACGTTTGGACATGAATAGAATTTCTTTTCCTGTTTACCACATTTTTATTCTATTCTTTCTTTGCATAAGGTAAAGAGCAAAGAACACAAAAAGATCTCCCAACTTATGTTGAACACATTTCTTTTGGATGCAGGGTCATAGGTGGTTAAAACATGCCTCCTCGGTTTCAATAAACTCAAAGTGCAAGTAGTAGCAGAGTATATTTGTCTTTATCATTAGATGGTGTTTACTGGTTTTTCAAGTTTTCATACACTTAAGTTAATGGGAATAACTTTGTCCATTTTTTCTTCTTGAAAAAACAATTTTTATGAACAAAGTTGAACAAATGCTTTTGTAGTATGATAGGGCATCTCTTGGGTATATTCCCAAGAATGGTATTGCTGGATCCTGAGGTAGATTGGTTCCCAATTTCCTGAGAAACCGCCACACTGATTTCCAAAGTGGTTGCACAAGTTTGTATTCCCACCAGCACTGGATGAGTGTTCTCCATACTCCACATCCTCTCCAGCATATGCTATCCTTGGTGTTTTTGATTTTAGCCATTCTGACAGGTGTAAAATGTTATCTCAAAGTTGTTTTGATTTGCATTTCCCTGATGGCAAAGGAGGTTGAGCATGACCTTAAGTGTCTTTTGGCCATTTGAACTTCGTTTACTGAGAATTCTCTGTTCACTTCAGTATCCCCTTTTTTAACTGGGTTAATTAGAATTTTCATGTCCAGTTTCTTGAGTTCTTTATATATTTTGGAGATCAGACCATTGTCTGATGTGGGGTTGGTGAAGATCTTATCCCATTCAGTAGGATGCCTTTTTGTCTTAATGACAGTGTCCTTTGCTTTATAGAAGATTCTCAGTTTCAGGAAGTCCCATTTATTCACTGTTGCTCTTGTTGTCTGTGGTACTGGGGTTCTATGTAGGAGGTGGTCTCCTGTGCTCAAGTGTTGCAGTCTACTTCCCACTTTCTCTTCTATCAGGTTCAGTGTGGTTGGATTTATATTGAGGTCTTTAATCCTTTTGGACTTGAGTTTTGTGCATGGTGATATATATGGATCTATTTTCATTCTTCTACAGATTGACATCCAGTTGTGCCAGCACCATTTGTTGAAGATGCTTTCTTTCTTCCATCATATACTTTTAGCTCCCTTGTCAAAAATGAGGTGTTCATAGGTTTGTGGGTTGATATCCACGTCTTCGATTCGATTCCATTGGTCAACGTCTCTGTTTTTATGCTAATACCAAGCTATTTTCATTACTGTAACTCTGTAATAGAGTTTGAAGTCAGGGATGGTAATGCCTCCAGAGGTTCCTTTATTGTATAGGAATGTTTTTGCTATCCTGGGTTTTTATGTTTTTCCATATAAAGTTGATTATTGTTCTCTCAAGGTCTGTGAAGAATTTTGTTGGGATTTTGATGGGGATTGCATTGAATCTATAGATTGTTTTTGTAGAATTGCCATTTTTACTATGTTGATCCTCCCAATCCAAGAGCATGGGAGATCCTTCTATTTTCTGGTGTCCTCTTTAATTTCTTTCTTCAAAGCCTTAAAGTTCTTGTCGAATAGATCTTTCACTTCCTTGGTTAGTGTAACCTGAAGATACTTTATGCTATTTGTGGCTATCATGAAAGGTGAAGTTTCTCTCATTTCCCTCTCTGCTTCTCTATCCTTTGTGTGTAGAAGGGCTACCGAATTTTTTTGAGTTGATCTTGTAACCTGCCACATCACTGAAGGTGTTTATCAGCTGTAGGAGTTCTTTGGAAGTTTTGGGGGTCACTAATGTACACAATCATATCATTTGAAATGGTGGGATTAATCTAATGGGAGCTCATCAAGACCAGCTGGACTGGGACTGAATGAGCATGTGATCAAATCTGACTCTCTGAATGTGGCTGACAATGAGGGCCAACTGAGAAGCCAATGATAATGACACCGGATTTTGATTCTACTGCATGTATTGGCTTTTTGGGAGCCTAGTCTGTTTGGATGCACACCTTTTTAGACCTGGAGGGAGGTGGGGCCTTGGATTTTCCAAGGCACCCTGACTTCTCAGGACTGGAGAGCAAAGTGGAGGGGGAGTGGGAGGAAAATAGGAGGATGAGAGGAGGTGGAAAATTTTTTTTCCAGTCAAGCAGGAACTTGTTTATTGCCTTACATCATACAACGTATAAAGCAAAAAAAAAAAAAAAAAAAACATGAATCCCAGAAGAAGGAGAAAGAAAATTAGCCAATCACATCAGCACTCATGTCTGCATGAGCCCTGGTTCCCATAGCTTCTAATGGGGGATCATGAGGGCATCAAACATTTCAAATATCTTCTAGTAAATAAGTCAAATCTCCCCCCCTTCCTTGAGGTGGAAATTTTTTATAAATAAATAAATAAATAAATAAATAAATAAAACTAACTCTCAAAAAAGAAAAAACAATTTTTATAATACGCCTTTTCTCTTTAGCCATGTAACTGTCAAAAATGAAAATAAAGTTTCCTATAGTAGGGAAAACATTGAACGATTTGAAATCAGGTGGGAAAATATATAAAACTTAGACATAATGAGTAAAATAAATATAATTCTATAATGATAAATTATATATAAATTTATTGAAGTAAATGTAGAATAGTGGTTATAAGGCCTAGAATTTCTTCTGTTCTAAATGGTTGCTATTGAAGCACTTTCTAGCCCCCCTCAGCACAACTTTTCATATACATTAAATAATTTAATATGTATGGAATCCCTGTGAATAAATATATCAGTATCCTTATTTGCACACAGACAAAATTGCAGGTACAGATTCTGAGACATTAACTAGAATTTTCAAAAATCTTTGTACTACTAAATTGAGGAATATATACACATAACATTTTCTGTCCACTTGGAAGGCAGAGACAGGCAGATCTCTGAGCTCAAGGCCAGTCTGGTCTATAGAGTGAGTTCTTGGCCAGTGATATACAAAGAATCGCTGTCTCAACAAAATGAGACAAAAGAAAGCCAAAAAAGTCATATAGACACTTTCATTCAGAATGCTTATGTTTAAGATATAATATTCTAAGGTAGAATATTTGGTTTAATTTGATACAATTAGAGTTCTTTAGAAGTATAAACTGATAATGTCAGATAGTCATAAGAAATTATGAGAGTAATTATTTTATGCTTACACTGCTTTCAACAAAATTTAATTGTGAAATTAGAGCAAATAAATATATGCACCTTAACATTATAAATTTATATCTAAAATTTTAATATTTATTATAGATTCAGTTTTCATGAATGCTAAATTCTTTTTTTTTTTTTGTGAAACAGGGTTTCTCTGTGGTTTTGGAGCCTGTCCTGAAACTAGCTCCGTAGACCAGGCTGGTCTCGAACTCACAGAGATCCACCTGCCTCTGCCTCCCGAGTGATGGGATTAAAGGCATGCGCGACCATCGCCCGGCTATGAATGCTAAATTCTTAAATTTCACTATGACTGAAGAAGCTAAAGAGATTTGCACTGATTTTACACTTTTAAATATGTGAATTATTTTATTAATGTCTTTGCTTTATGTTTCAAACATTGTAATCCCAAATTAATTTGATTTATTGAATAATACTCAGTGGATTTTAATATAGTATTTTGATATTTATGTATTATATTATTACTATTAAAATATTGTTAATAAATATTTGATGTGTGAATGCTGCATATACATGCATGTGTGTGCATGTTTGTTAATGTATGTATGTATACTTGTGAGGCCAAATATTAATGATTTACATCTTCCTTTATTGCTTTCCAGTTTATTTATTAAAGCAAGGTCTCTCTTTACTAAAATTGAAACTAACCAATTCCTGTTACTTTAATAGTCAGCTTTCTTTAGAGGTTCCCTATATACAGCCCATAGTATTACAGCGAGTCAATATATCTTACTAGCTTTTAAAGGGGTTCTGAGAATCTGAACTATCTTCTTCTAGAATGGTTGGAATAACAATCTCTATTATTTAGTTTACTGGCTGTAAAGCCTGTTGGTGGCAGGTGGGATGTTAATATAACAAACACCTAAACATCGGTCAAAATCTTTGTAAGTTTGAAAGATAGATTTGGAAAAGTATCAAAATACAGGTATGATATTTCAGATGGAAATGAGGAGCGAGTACTGGGGGATTGGATAAAAAGGAATACTTGCTAAAATTTAGTAATAATTTTACTGAAGTGTCTTCCAGTGCCTTATGAAACTTAGAATTCTAAAAGAATAAATTGGTGTATTTAGATGAGGAGCATTCTAACATAAGTCTCAAATTGCTGGCTTTATTAGAAAATAATTGATAATTGAAAAGGATTGTATAATTACTTCTATGTATTTCAAAATGCCTGGAGAAGTGTTGTCAGTTGCAGATTTAATTGTAGTTTTTATAAATCATTTTTTTCCATTTCCCATCTTGCTTGTAGATCAATGGTAAATTTTCTTCTTATTTATTATGTTTAAAATCAAGCAGTTCCATATTTTACCAATATATGCATGTCATACTGCGGTTTTAGATAAATCATTAATATAACTTAGGCAAATAAACTAAAGGCTAAAGAAGATAATTTATGTTGGCCACAAACTTGTCCTAATTTCACATTTGCATGGTGCCATACTATCTCTAAATCTCAACGATTATAGGACAACCTATCTATCCTATGACTATTTAATCTCTTGAATTAATTTAGAGAGAAAATGTGCTAAAATTTAATCAGACAATGAACCATGAAAGAAACAGGAGATCTCATTTGCCTACAAAAGAATTATATACAGACTTCAAAAAAGGCAAATGAAGCAGGTCTCCAATCAATAACTGACACTTTTGCCAAGAATCCATGCTTCTAAATAATACCCATTTAATCTGACACATCCATTTAAACAGTTGGCAAAAAGAACATAATGATATCCCCTCATAATGATACTCATTTATCTGTTCACTGAGTACTGTTTTTTTCTTTAAAGATTTGTATTTGATTTAGTGCTTTGAATGTTTCTGTTAATATTTTTATGCATCTCTTATGTATATTTAATAATACGGTATCAATGAAAAAATCTCTGCAATTGACATCATAAATCAAAAATTTCAAGTTGTCATTCTGTTATATTCGAGTTGATTTATCTTTGAAGAAGTCTCTCTTCCTTTATTCATGTTATAAGGACTGAAAAACTAGTACATTGGGGTGGGTACATGTGGATGCTGAAACATTATTTAATATGAGTTGTTTTCTTCATTTAATTATACATGAGAAAAGCTTTTTGTTATAAAATGGAGTTTCAAAGTTATTTATTTTATTTTTGGAGATTATAATATAGTTATATAGTTACTCCTTCTCTTTTCTCCACAAACTCCTATTCTTTTTGCTATTTTTTCAATTTATGCCTTCCTTTTTCATTAATTCCTACTACATTTGTACATTACATATATATATATATATATATATATATATATATATATACACATAAGGAAATACACACACAGATACAAATATTATTTTAGTATTTTTGCTAGCCTTAGTCCATTCTTTGTTTTCAAGTCAATATATCTATCTGTAAACTAAAGGATGAGGAGGAAGAGAACACTGTATTCAAGAAGCAAAGGTGATTGATTTCTGTGATAGGTTCCCATGCTTTCACAGTACAGAATGGTTCTCTTTAAGATAATGTTAGGAAATGTTTTAGTGATATTCACACAATGTCTCTCTTTTCAGTGAAGATAAGCCATGGCTTCTAGAGCAGCTATTGGAGTTAAAGAAGAAAAAATATAGAAAGAAAGCTAGAAGAAGAATCAGGGAATAAAAGAAGAAAAAGAATTGGATAAAAAAGGATTCACCTCTTGAGATTAACACTTAAATGGATAAGACATAAATGTGCTTGGACATTAGACCTAAACACTAAATAACACCAGAGAAAACAATGATGCTCATATACACACCTCAGAGACTGACTAAGGGAGAAAAGTGACTTTGAAACAGATGTTTCATTTCCCTTTTGAACAAATATTTTATTGAAATGCTTCCGAGCAGACTTTCCTAATTAATTTGAAAGATGAAGTTTCAGGTTCTGAGGACACTTTTTGCAGGAAACAGGCATGAAACCAGGGTAGGGGGAGAGTTTTATTTTTCCTGTGTGTCTGACACCCACCTCTGGGTTCTTGGCAGTCTCTGTCACTCACTGCTCTGATATCCCAAGAGCTGTCCTGTTGTCAATTTTCTGGGTTGACACTTTTGGGCTGAAACTCACTACAGATAGCTCATGTTGCTGTTCATATTGGTTTTTAACAAGCAATCTGCTGTTTCTTCAGTCAGTCAAACAAGAGAAACATCCAAGTGAACCTTAGGGTTTTCCTTTGTACTGACATGTCTGCATAAGTTCTTTGATTTTCACATTCAGTTTTATCAGAGATAAACTTTGAATATTATTCTAGAACGAATCAAATGGAAGGGAGTTAAAGGCTTTCAAAGCAAAGGAGGAAGTTATTTAGTGAGGCCTTAGGGTAGGGTAAAATGATTCAGTTTGATGTCAAAGGAAAACAAGGAGGTCTAGAAAAAAAAATAGGGAAGCCTTGGGTGGGGGAAACCATGGCAGAATTGTTTAAATGAGGGCAGAGAGGACAGCCCCAGGGTGGAGTCCGATAAAATCAGTCATGAATTCAATCTCCAGTACAGAAGAGAAATAGAATCATTGAAGGGAATTCTTTCATCAATTAAACAAATACTAATATTTTATTAAATTTGATATAGTCATGGAAATTCAGAATAATCTGAAATGAAAAGCTATGTTGTAAATTAGACACTAAGACATTAGTAATAATGATCGTCGGAGTGTTGCCTCTGTTTTAACATTTGAATCACAGATTGATTTTCATCATTTATTTAATGATAAGAGTCCTGCTGTGAGTTTCTGGTAATGAGGAACAAGCCAGGCAAATTGGATAATTAGTAATTAAATTGCTAGATATTCTCATTTCAAAACACTATTTGGTCCTTACTTCAAAATATAGAATTCTTTCCTAACAATGAACCTTTTGACTTTTTAAAAGCAAAGTCCATAAATTTTACAACTTCATATATTAAAAATGTACCGTTAAACAAATATAAAATATTTTTCTTCAACTATCTCCCAAGAGCTATCCTTCAGTCACATTGTGTCTGGCTTTTACAGCTCTGTTTCTTCCAATTAAAACATGTCTTCTGAGTATAAACAAGAAGTGACATTTTCAAAAGATTTACTTATTTTTATTTCATGTGTCTGTTTGTGTCTGAATATATGTCAATGTTTCATGTGTGTGCTTCTTCCTTGTGGATGACAGAAGAGAGATCAGACATCTGTAATGGGTGTTACAGAAGACTGAAAAATTCCGAGTGGGTGCAATTAACCAGCAGTCTTCATAAGAGCAACAAGTGATCCTGTTGAGTTATCTCTCCAGCCTCAGGATCATACGACATTTTAAAAATATAGACAGGCTCACCACAATGATATGCTAAGGTTTGAGCTTTGAGTTCAACAATATATCCTACTGATGTTTCAATGGCAATTTATTTGTTAACTAGTTCATTATTGCTGAATTTTGCCTAATTTTGTATTTTATTAACATCTGTGGCTTGTATCACTGATTTTCCCATTTATAGGCATGATTTTTAGGTGTTCATCTGCAAGATTTCAGAACTTTAAGAAAATATAATCATAAACTTCTTTTATTTATGCAGAATGAAAGTATTTGTCAATGAAATAATTGTAAGGATAGAGTATCAGAATTTAGGGAAAGACTCGAAAATGTTTAGCAGATTTTTATGAATAGATTCTCTGAGAATTTCAGGAGTACGCAACACTTTGATACATGGCAGGAGGGCATTCCTACTTGCTACATCATTTAGGCATTTTAAAATTTTTCTCATCTTACAAGACATCTCATATTAATTTTCATACAGGGTTCTCTGATTAGGAATAAGGTTGAAATGTTATTTCCTATTTTAATTGCATTCTATTGTAAATTTGGTAAGTAAACCTTTTACACATTATCTTATTATGTAAGCTTTTTGGAAGAATATTAGGAAACCTGGCTTGATACAGATATGAATAATTTGCATTGGTATGGATTTTAAGGTCAATTTTGTTATATGTATATGTATTTCTGCTCTTGATTAAGGTATTGTGATTATGTAGTTCATTTAAAAATGTAATGTATAATTAGGAAATATAGGTTGTTAGTGGATAATCATAAATAATAATCAAGCTTGTAGTCATGTTAGTTAAATTTTCTAGATATATAGAGATATATTTCAGTTAGATAGGCATTCTTCATATCTTTCGAAGACTGCAGAATATGGCATTTTAAATGTTTTAAAAACTTAGGGCTTTTCATGACAATGAGACACTCTGCTCCTGGCAGCACCAATCTACTTAAAGAAGAAGATGGGCATCGAAGAGGGTACTTATGGAGTTTGATAGCCATTTGGGCAAGAAACTGCTCTAGCCTGGACTATTGCATAAACTGGACACAGAGAACCCACAGAGAGAGGACTACTGAACTTGCCTAAAAGTGAGATGATCTTTTGGGGTTCCTGATTCATGAAAGAATCTGCAAGACATTCTGCAGGACACAACAGATAGTGACTGAACTGACTTTGAAATTTCCTGCTTCGTGGAAATGTCTGCTGGAAACTATAGGCCTGTAGGCCGAAGATAGATGCCCCAACAGTACAAAAGAACTTTGGGTGACTGTACAGGCAGCAAGATGTCTCTGTCATTTCTAGAATTTTAGCAGTTGCTTATTTCTTGTTTGCTTAGGTAATATTGTATCCTTCTGGAGTCTTTGATGCAGTTGAAGAATAGATAGATAGTTATAGCTGTTTTCCTTTGTTATGATAAAAGATAATGTAGATATAAATATTGTAACTGTAATTCTTACTTGATAACTGTTTTGTTACATGTAATTTTGCTATGTTAAAGTTAAAGCCTTCCTTCCTTTTTGTTTAAACAGAAAAAGGGGAAATGATGGAGGAAGGTCATTGGTTAAATAAACTGCCTTGGCCCTGATAGGTAAGAACATAGGTGGGTGGAGTAAACAGAACGGAATTCTGGGAGGAAGAGGAAGTGAGCTCAGACTCGACACCTCTGCTCTCTGGAGCAGAGATGCCATGCTCCCCTCTCCAGGGCAGATGCAATAGCTCTGCTCGCTGGGACACAGGCAATGAAACTCCGACCCAGGATGGACATAGGCTAGAATCTTCCTGGTAAGCGCACCTCGTGGTGCTACATAGATTATTAGAAATGGCTTAAGAGGTTGAAACTAATGGGCCAGGCAGTGTTTAAAAGAATACAGTGTACATGTAATTATTTCAGGGCATAAGCTAGCAGGCGGCCGGGATGCTGTGGACGCAGCCCTGCCGCTCTAATTACAACACTGGCTAATCTTTGCTTATTAAATAAATATGATACATGTTCTTTTGTTAAACTAGTTAATACTTTGCAAGAATTGACATTATTAAAAATGGGAAGTTATATTTTGGTGAAAATATATCTGTTTGGCCTAGCTATTTGATTCTCCAAAATTTGGCTTTTTAAAGAAAGAATTTCTATAATAAACAGTAGATAATTTTAGGTAGTGTTGCTACTTTGGACAATACTTATTTAACCATTGAATGTGGTATTTGGTGAAATTTTTATTCAGTATTTTTCACTTATTTAATGAAAATGAATAATTTGCATTCACAATAAGCTTTTAAATTATTTGAACTAGTAAATGCAATGATAGTTTTATTAATTCTGCTTCCTTTGTTTTCTTCAGGATTAGCACAACCCAATTGTCAATGAATGTAGTATAGTCAAAGTTAATTTAAATAAATTAAATGGCTTTTTATTAAGTAACAATATTCATTTACTTATCTTAACTTTTGGTATAGCAGGAAGAAAGATGGTCGCTTTTAAATTATAATGTGTTTCTGTATCTTCAAACAAATCTGACTTGAAAGATATGGACAATAGTGAAGTCGCATTTGTGGAATGTGGAGGTGGGTGAAGATAGATAGGCTTGTTTTCTTTTCTCATCAGTCTGAATCCTGTCTCCTGTGTGGAGAAAATCCTGGCTACACCTTGAACTAGCCTGAAGAATTTGGTTATCAACCTGTTGGCTTTGTATCATTTTCTATTTCAATTGCTGCTGTTTCCCAATTGCCATATATAAAGCTAAGTACACTGAACAGTTTATGGGTCTTTCGTGAATGATTTACAAATTAGCTGTGGAGAGAGGCAGACATTGTCATCTCATCACTGAGGAAATTTCTCTCAGGGCAGCTTCTGGCTACAGGAAACTTTAGTGGGATATTATTCATGTGTGTAACTGTGCCAGAGAGATCTGAAATACATTCCCACTTACCACACCTCATTAATAGTAAAGGAAAAATACAAGCCATTTAGAAAATGTTCTTATTTTCCTTAGAGCACTCTGTTTAGAATAATGTGAATTTTACATGGTATTATAACAGTAAAAACTAAATTGATGTCAGGGTTATCTCCAATCATTTTCAATGTGTGCTCTGCAATGAAGTTTTTGAAACACTTTAGCTGAAGGTGTAAGATGAGTGACATGGTATAACCATGGTGACAAAGATCTGAGTAAAATCCCTAAGTGCTTTGGGCAGGAACATTGATAGGATTGGGAACACGGTACAACCAGGAAAGCTTAAGAAAAGAACTCATATAATATTCTTAAGATAGACAGAGCAAGAAGTTTCATTAACTCTGATGTCAATAAACATGAGCATCTCAACCTAGTTCTGTATTAGCATCCTGCTGCTGATGTAGCACAGTATTTTGACAAAGTGGGTAAAATAACATGTTTATTCTGACATTTGGGGAGGTCCAAAGTCAAAGAGAGCTTCAGTAGTCTAAACTAAGGATTCTGTATAATAGAATCTAGAGAAGAATCTGTTTACGTTCTTTCTTTCTGTTTCAATAGATGTTTTTATCCATTGGTTGTGGTCCCCGTGTTTGTTTTCAAAGTCAGCAAAGGTCTGCCTCTACCCCCAGCTTTCATCTTTACTTCTCTCAGTTCATTCCTTTTACCATTCTCAGGTAGGTTTTTCTGTCTTTCTACTCAAAGACTTTTTATAATTATTTGGGGCCAATCTGAATAAATTAGAGTATCCATTCCTTCTCAAAACCCTTCATATAGCCAATAACATCAGCAAAGTAACTTGGTGCCTTGTCTTTCAAATCTAATACGTTCTCACATAGTTAAGAGTTTAGCTCTTTTTCCCACTGAATTGGAAGCTAACCCCACTTTCAAACAAGTTCCCTAACTGATTGCATCATTCAGTATCACTTTTAGCTGTGTGAAATTAAGAATCCAGACTGAAGCTAGGATTGAATTATCTGATTGCAAGAAAAAAATGAGTGATTGCTTGACTTACTACAGACAACCAGTGCTTTGGAACAACATTTGTTTGAGTTTTCACTCTCATCCTCCCCAACTATGTGCTCTTCTATGCTCTGTCTATTCACAGGAAGAATTAATCAAATCATTGTTTTCTAACACAGCAATTTCTTATCCATATTAATGAGTAATATCATCTACCTCATTGGACTAAGATTCTGGTGGATTAAATGATACCATAAACAATGTTACAAACTTACTAGGCATACAAAGAGTAGTTCCTGACCAAAGTGAGCTGAATTGTATCAATGAGCAAGAATATTATTTCCATTAACACATTCAACATTTGTTTTCTGTTTATTGGCATTTTGAATTTTCTAACATTCTTTTAGTTGGGACAGAGCTCCTGGAATTATTTCATCCTGCTTCCTGCCCAGATGTCTTTGCTCTCTACAGTCTTATTTCTGTAACTTCCGGATGTAGGCTCCACTGCCTGTTGATTTTTGTTCTGGGTCTTTGATTAAGGGGCTGTGGCATGTTAATCTCTGTAATGCATTTCTCTGCAGACTTTTCTCGTCATTCTCTCTTTCATCTGGACCTCCTTTAGCCTTCAAAGGCAGTGTTTAGGGCCAAACTTGAGGTGGGTTTAAGGCCTGGAATAAATCACAAGGGAGGTCCGTTCCTTTCTGTTTGAAGGAGAAAAGAGTCGATAAGACATACAAAGGGACCCCTAAGCTTGAGAAGCAGGAAAGGGAAAGCCAGCATATTCCAGGTGCCTGGATTCTATGTCCTCCAAAACTCTGTGACTGTATATGTATTTGATGTCACAGCCTTTTACTTTCAGAACTTGGTAGTTGTTAAGTATGTTAATGAATTAAGGCAGCACTGCAGGCTTTCTAAAGACAGTTCTAGGAAAGTATCCGTCCTTTTCACATTTCCCTCAATAGTTATTTCACAGTAAATCATAAATGAGTGTCATTATTAAAAGCTATCATATATATTGTCATCAGAGAAACTCAGTTTTATAAAGAATAGCTGAACTGCATTAGTACTTAAGAAGAGTCTCAATTATGATGAAAAATGTAGTTAGTAAAAGAAGTTAGACATCTGGTCAAACAGCTGTATTTTGGTAAGTCGTGAAATTAAATTTACTTATTTTTAAAGATGGATTTACCCTTTTACTTAAATATATTGATGTTAACTCTTTTAGCTTTGGAAACTAGTTTTCCATTTTCTTCAAAATGTATGCATGTTATTTCTATGTTGATGTCTACAGTAGGGATACATTCAAATATATTGTAGCAGGTGGATAAAACGATGCTGTGTTGCATGTCCAGGACACACTACAAAATTCTATTTTAGGATTGTCATTATTGCTTTTTTTAAGGCAGGGTTTTGCTGTGTAGTCCTGGAATTGTTCTGTAGACCAGGCTATTCTCAAATTTGGAGAACTGCCTGTCTCTGCCTACTGAGAACTACAACTAAAGACATGTGCCATCACTCCTGGCTAACCATATACACTTTTCAAAAACTACGTGACAATCAATTTGATATGTGTATGCACACTTAAATACAGTCACATATTTATACACACAGAAACATATGTGTACATACATATACATATATATCCAATAATCTACAACAGAAGCAAATTTCTTTTACACAAATATTCTAACAAAATTCTAAAATATCACCCTACTTTGACTCTCTCTTCAGGTTAGAATTGGAAAATGCTATTTATGGCCACTATTAGTGAAAATGTTCATTTTACTTTTTTTTTTCAACACAATCTTTATTGCAAAATACAGCACAATTCCCGTGTTTTTAAATTTATTTAAAATTTTTTAGATTTTATTTATTTATTTTTTTTATTGAAAAAAATTTCCTCCTCCTCCCAGCCTCCCATTTCCCTCCAGCTCCCCCACTCCTCTCCCCCTCCCTCTCCATTCCAAAGAGCTGTCAAGGTTCCCTGCCCTGTGGGAAGTCCAAAGTCCTCGCCCCTCCATTCAGGTCTAGAAAGCTGGGCATCCAAACTGGTTAGGCTTTCACAAAGCCAGTACATGCAGTAGGATCAAAACCCACTGCCATTGTCCTTGGCTTCATTTTTATATATAATACTGTAGTTATATAATCTCTGTTCCTTCCTATCCCACATTCAAATTTTCCATGCCCCTCAACTCCCTCTCAGTTTCATGACCTCTTTAGTTACTCCATTTCCATGTATCCCACTGAGCCTATTTTGTATTGCTGTCATAGAAATACATTGAGGATTGTCAGTTTGGGACTGGACAGCTTAACAGGAAATTGTCCTTGGAGAAAATTTAAACATGGTTCCTAAATCATTTTATCTTAAAAAAATAATTGTATGAATTATTAATTTCTCTCTTTTGAGTGATCAAGATATGACTACTGATAATTTTTTTCAAAAACTAGAAATAAAGTGAGCATATATTACATATTTATATTAACATCAATTCGTTACAGATATTGTATGGCAGTGACTGACTATCCTCTCTCCTTCTGTAATTTTCTCATTCTCTTTCTTTTTGTAATTTCCTCATTCTTCTTTTCTGCTTCTCAAAGAAATAAGAAAATCAATATATTATTGACAGCTCAATGACTAATCTTCTTATTGCATTTTTGTTTTCCTTCTACTAGCAGGTATGACCTGACTTCTGAAACTATTTTTTTTTTGCTATTGAAAAATAAAATAAATCCTAAAGAACTTCTGCACCCCAACTAACTTGGAAGTTCCTCCAGTAATTGTATCCTAGGTAAGGGGCTGGTGAGACAGCATGGAGAGCAGGCAACTACTCCTTTCTTCATTGAGACCTCTCTGGTGTTCATAGATGGCTGTTTTCCTGCAACATAGTAGCACTGAACTTCCAAATATGACTGGGACAAACACTGTTTGTGCTGGCTTGGAACCAGAATGCTGTGAGTGGTTACTGATGGAATTGAAGAAGTTTGGAGAAGAAGGACATAGAATTTTATGGACAGAAAACTTGTACTTCACATGCTTTCAACTTGAGTTCAAAGATGCAAACAATGCTATTCCTCACAGCTTCTCACCACACTTAAGAAAAATGCAGAGAAAGGCATTGACACTCTCATATCAAATTACATCAAAAGGTGCAATGACTGGAAAGACAGACTTGGAACCATGCACAGATATAGCTGGTTTGGAATAAATATAGAATATAGCAGATGTGGGTAGATATCAGACTGCTGAGATGAGGTGTGTCTGATCCCCAGGATCTTAGTCTTTAGGGGCAGAGGTGAAGCAAGAAGACTATCTAACAAGGAAGAAGTGAAGAGGCATCTGTATCACACATGTTTCTGTTTACTTAGTCAGTACCTTTGCGTGTAATGAGTATGTCCTAAGCTATATTTTAGCATATAAATGTCTCTACATATTTTGGATTATCTTTAAATTTATGGACTATTGACTTTGCAAAGATGGCAAAGGTCTATGCTACAAGAACTTTCGTATCTATGATTTTTATGATCTTCGATGTACAAGCACATTCACACATTAAAAGAATTTTCAGCTTTTATTACAACACAGTCTGCCTTTCTGATTAGTTTGTAAGCATTTCACAAAATCATGTATTTACACTTTTTAATTCTTCTATAATCTCAATTTCAGGGTGCATAAACACACTTGTGAAGTTTTCCAAAGGAAAGTATAAATGAAATGCTTTTTCTATAGCACAAAATGATGAAAAGTAAATATGAAGAAAAAGGTTAAATATAATGGCATATTATGATAGCAGCTGGCAAAGAAATTATTAAAATGTTGAAAAACCCAAGAGCATATTTGAGATTTGCGATCTAAATGATGAATCTCTTCTTTCTAAGTCACGGAAACTGCCTCCATGCTAGCGGCAAATAACTGGGCTTTCTGTTATTTGTTGAGCAAATTA
Organism: Neodon shergylaensis; assembly: GCA_025134845.1. Lineage (NCBI taxonomy): Eukaryota > Metazoa > Chordata > Mammalia > Rodentia > Cricetidae > Neodon > Neodon shergylaensis. Next base: position 32,926,271 of record JABTXL010007139.1, read on the forward strand.
CTGGGAGCTAAAAAGTAAGAGGCATGCAAAATCATCTTACAGCTGACTTGCAGTGCAGAGTTCAGCGGACAGAAAGGGCAAATGCTGTGTCTGGCAAGGAATAAGAAAAATCCACGGGGTTATAACAAGGGTTACCACCCACTGCTGCTACTAAATAAGTGTTATGTCATTGGCAGTGACACCTGCATTTTACTCAAGATGAGGAAAGACCTGAATGCTGGCACATGAAAGCAGCAGCCATTCTAAATGTAAACACAGAGGCAAAGACAGACATGGAGTATATAATTTTTTTTCATTTGTTTCTCTTCAAGCAAATTAGAGAGTGCACTTCCCTGCTAATTACCCTCATCCTGGACCCCAGAGACTCAACCACCTCTCAATAACTTACAGGTGACACACCCCCTCACAGTTCTGTTCCCTATTTACTGCAGAAAAGCAGATAACCCATTTGTATCCAATTATCCATGGCAGTTTGGGGAAATGGGCTGCATACTTCTAAGGAAGTAGGAAAACAAAAACAAAAACAAACAGCCATAGTGTTTTATTAGCAACACCATTTTTTGTTTCTACAGACAAAAGCTTTTGGAGGTTTCAAATTTAAATTATTTCAGTCCAATTTGCCTAGTTGTGAAAAATTTGAAACAGTTGAACCCAGAAAGATGTGAAACATCTTTCAAAATTATACTCCCAAACTGTCCGTCTGTTCCCTGAATTAGGGATAAATAAACAAGTAAAAGTCAAAGCCAAAACAGGAACAAGAAACAAAACATGGAAAGCAATGGCTTTGTGTAAAAGTTCAATTAGCCATTCTCTAGAAGATGAAATGTTTTCCTTCACACCAGCAATTTATTTTAGATATTCTGTGAGGCTTACAGAGTCATGAGGTTAGGTTTCACTGTTGGAGTCTTGATTAGGATTCAAATTATCAATTTCATTTTTGGTATAAAGTGCTAGGTTCATGGCATACACACATGCCTCACATCTGTGAGTTTCTGTGCAGACTCCACAAGGACCAGAAGTTTATGACTGAAAAAAAGATAATTTTGTGGATGAGAAAGCATAACTTGACCTGTAAGGTTACAAATTTTACATAGATTTTATTTAGCATTGTGCTCTCTTCTAGATCTGAGTGAATCATGAAAACCCAAAGTTATTGTTCACTTGCCCTCAAAATTGGTACCTGAAACAATTCTGGGGCAGACAATTTGTTACCTCTACTACAAAAGTTTTGTCAGTGAACTGGAAAGGATAGCAACAATGCTAACTTTATATTAACATATGTTGAATACAAATCAATATAAACAATAAGACAATATTGTCACATAAGCAGTAATTAGTTCTTAACTTAGATAATATTCTAATATAACCCATGCTTCCACTTGATACATTGAAATATGAGATGAAAAACTCTTCAATGTGAATGAATTTTACCTCCTCCCTTCTTGGATCATCAGTTTCTCCACTGTTAAAATAAAATTAGTAGGATCCATTCAGTGATGCATACTATTCTATGAAATACAAAATAAATTTCTATTTATCCAATCATTTTTATGGATCTAATCCCAAAACAGCATATGTTGTCACCAAATGAAATCAGAGTACACACAGAGAAAAGAGAACACTTCAAATCAATATATCCATGCCCAGTATGATGGTCTGACTCACTTTCATCACGAGCTGAAGTTTAAGGTTCTGATTATGTTCACTGATAGTCCTTTGCTATTCTGGAAAACAAAAACCTATCTGCTTTCCCACAAACTGACCTGTGAGTTAGAGTCATTATCCCTACATCTTTAATAGTGATGTCAGTGTTCGGTATTATGGAAAGAATGCAATTTTTCTTATGTACATTTGAAAGAGAGACATAAGTTCTCTGTTTTTCTACCCTTGTGTACAAGGAGATACATTAGAACTTGCCTGTTGGTTAAGACCTACTTCTGCAGTGACTTAACACATGAGAAGCTAAACGGGTGTTCTTTTTCTATCTACTCAGCTATAATATGACGCACGTAAGTATTACCATGCTGCTTACTACTCTTCATTGTATAATAGATAGCTGGGTACATGTTGTGACAATTAATAGATTTGAATTCTAATTAATAATTAAAAGAAACTAGGACTGTCAGTCAAAATATTATTTGATATTTCCTATATCTTCTATGAGAGGTTTACAAAACAAAATAAAATTTTAATTGATAAAAGTTGAGTTTATAAGGCCTATCTTTTATTTAATCTTATTTTAGTTTCATAAAATAGTTAAGACTTTAAAAATAGTTAATAAGCGACAAAATTTTGGAAAGGAAAGGCTGAATAAAATTTTCTGGTTCTATTCTTTACTCTGTCAGTAACAACACCCCTCCCTCTCACAAAAGGATGTGGAAGTTGCCAAAACCTCTGAAATTCATTTGAAATGTGAACACATCTTTTTTCTAAAAGTAGTCTGAGCAATTGATAGATAAAATATCACAGTAATGTGGACATGTTACTGTCTCTTTGCTTAAAATTATCAGGTCTTTTCTTTGTTCAAGGACTTTGTTTTAGATGACAAATACCGTTTGGTAGAATATTGAACACCAGATCAAAGAACCATTTAAAATTAAAACAGTCAAGTAAAAATTGTTGTTGAGTTACGTTGAATCCCTCCCCCAGAAAAAAAACGTAAAAGGATAAGTGAGTGATTAATCTCAGGTTTCTGTCACGGTTGGATAAAAATAAATTAGTATCTTGTTATAATTCCTGCCTGGTCAGATACAATTTTCATTTCACTCTATGAGTATTAAAGACTACAAACTGTTGTATCCCAGTAAGAAATCTAAGTTTCTACTGTCTTTATTTTACAAAGGGCTTATTGAATCGATCATTGACTTATTTTTGGTTTGTTTTCTCGGGAACTTGCTGCTGCATCCCACAACTTTGCCTCCAAAAGTCCATGACTCTCCCACTATACAAAAGCACTAGGCTTTCAGGACAGTCCTTATGTTGACGGAGGCCATCACCAGTGAGCACTTACCTTCTGTTCCATCTACACTCACACCATAGAGTCTTAGACTTTGATTTAGCCAGATAACCAATACCAGGTTAACTGACTTTCATGAGGATTCTTGTGTGTAACCCATTTCCTGCCCCAATTTCTATATCAATCATGGTTTTATACTGCAGAAATCAAAAACAGACCTTTGCTAATTTTAACATTAGAGGGTTAGAAAAAAAAAGTACCAACCAGAACACAGCATTCATTTAAAAGGGATGATCATTTTCAGTTATTGAAGGGAAACTTGGGGTGCTAAAGCTATGGTAACAAGTTAGCCTGGAGTTTTCCAGGTTTTCTCTGATTGTCTGGGTTCTTGGAAACAACTTGGCTTTTGAACAAAGTGTTTTGAGGAAAAATAGTACAGTGACTGATATAGATGAAGAATAAAATCTGGAAATCTATGTATATATGTTTGCACATATTCTATTTTCCATTCTAGGAGACTTTAATGATAGTTAAGATTTCACTATGGATACATCCTTTATCATTACTCTCATCAGAGAATAAGTCTCTGAGCCCACTATGACATTTGGAAGTTTGCACTTCCAAACTTCTGAATACTGAATAGTTCCATATTCTCTTTGGCCACTGACTATGGAGTAAATAGGCACCCGTAAACCATCTGTTTCCATCTTAGGTATACTTGTTCTAACTATGATGCTTTGCATTTATCTAAGTTATTCTATTATTAATATACTCTTGAGAGTCAGAAATTGAAATAAAAACCTGATGAATCCAAAGAGCTATGGAGAAATGATCAGCAGATACTACAATACACATCGAAAAACTGGCAAATCTCTAAATGCCCAGGTTCTCCTTCCTATGCATCTGTCTGTCTAGCTCTCTGGATCCTCTAGTATCCTTATGGCTAATTCTGGTCAGGTAAATGTTGAGTCTGTCTGTCTAGGTTTATCTTTAGTGACAGACTTGGAGTGTGAGTACCAGCAAATCTCCTGCATCAGTTCTGGGTTTGTTTGATTGTTTAAACATCTCTTTTTAGAAGTCTAGAACTTTTTGGTATCTTCCATGATGCTGAGGGATGTAACGGAGAAAGCAAGGGAAGAAAAAAGGGAAGGAGGAAAAGACAGGGAAAGAGAGAGAAGGAGGAAGGAGAGAAAGAAAGAAGGAAGGAATAAAGGGATGAAGAAAGGATGAGGAAACAAAGGAATGAGAGAAGGAAAGACAGCATCTATAAAAGGGCCAAATCAACAATATGATGAACAAATGGGAAATCAAAAGCATACTGGAGTTGTACAAAACCATGCATATTGTGGTTTGAATGAGAAAGATTCCCTATAGGATTATAATTTTGAACAATCGGTGATACTGTTTGAGAGTTTATAGAAACCTTTAGGGATGAAGCCATGCTGGAGGATTTATGTTTCTGGCAAAGAGCTAAGAAAATTCATAACCTTGTCCCAGTGATCCCTTTCCTTTGCCTTCTCTCTGTCTTCTCTGTGTGGATGGAAGGAGCTCTCTCTGCTTCCTGACCACCAGGACAGACTCAGCTTCCTCTTTCCATGCTTTCTCCACCTCATGGATGCTATCTTCCTGAAAATGTAAAGCAATATAACATTTTCTCTTGTAAGTTGCTTCTTACCATAGTTTTCATAAGGAAACAAACTAATACAGATTGTGTGTGGGACACCAGCAGCATGAGGGCAAGCATTCGACATCTCTTCACCATACAGCCGTAGGTGGTAGCATCATGATACTCCTACCATATAGATGAGAATGAGTGAGCACAGGAAAGCATGGGTTGACACATTACCACCCAAGAAATGTCTCCAGTGGAGCTCTTCAATCTTAGCATTGGGCTCATTTATTTTCAACATTAGTTATGCTATTTGAAGTTCAAAATTTCAAGGTAAAATTAAATTAAATCAAAATATATGTTTCTTTTGTCACTTTTTCCCATTGAAATTTAGAGTCTGAATTTCTAGTGTGTATAAACACATTCAAATACACCTGATGATCAGCTTGAAATTCTCTATTTTGGTTCATAGAAGACTCATTTGTGTGAACTTGTGCTTACAAACACACACACACACAAATATACACAAATGTGTGTGAGTTAGCTTTTACTATGCTAAATGTAATGTAACTGAGCAATATAAACAATGTCTTTAAGGATTATTCAAAGTAAAGTATACTTTATACCTATATATTCCATATCTAAGACTTTTCTTTGTTATCAACAAGGAAAAAATAGTTCAGTGTCTTAGATGGAAGTAGTAAAATATCTGTCAATCTCTGCACATGCAAATTCATCTATTCTTTTATCAGTACATCCCTAAACTTGTACTATACATATATGTTCCATATAACAATAAAACAAAGTTCCATGTAACAAAGATGAAATAATAACTTTCAGTCCTAAGTCTTACTACTTATGTAAGTTTTGTTAAGAGAGACTAATAGACCAAATTCAACATTTCAGCCTTGAGGTTCTGGGAGGGAAAGAGTATTCTGCTGCGTTTTCAAAAATTCATCTAAGTGTTGATTAGACACTTTAGTTGCCATGCCAATATGTTCTCTATTGCTGACCCCCAGCTTACAGTTGAGAGATGGAGGGGGAATTTTATTATAAACTACCTTTATTTAGCCTTTGCCTGGCAGGAACAAAGGTGTATAAATAACTCTTCTGTATGTGCTTCCTGCACGGAGCTCCACAAGGATCTGCATACATTATCATAGTCATTTTCTACATCTTTAAGTGAAATAGGGGAGAGAAGCCTCAGACATAAAGTACATGGCAGAGCCATTAGCAGGCCAACAGCAGAGGCCACACTTGCTTTATATCAAACGCTGACAGCTTTAGTGTCTACAATATCGTGGTCTATTTTGGCAGAGATGTACCTATCCAAGCTGAATTAAAAGTTGCAAATACCCTAGTGTAGCCCATCAAATGCTGAATACCCATCATCAATCAGCCAATTACCATGTGGTACTTGTACTGACAAGTCAGCAGTAACTTAGGAGATTTTCTTTGTTTTCTCTAAGGACTAAGAGGAACGGTGGGATGTAATAACTACTAATGATGGTATAAATGTATTAAATGTTTTCCCTAGTATTCATAAAATCACTAGTAAATGAAACTCATAATATTCCATATGAATTCTTTCTTGGGTTATGACTTTTATGTAAATTTTAGTGCTCCCCTTTTTTTTGCGGGGAGGGAGGAGGAAACACATTTAATTTAACTTTCTATAAAAGTAAAATTCTGTTTATGAATGCTTAGTTGGGCAAAATATATCCAAAAGATACAGGATACACTACAAAGATAACAATACTGAGGGTCTGTTTGAATTGCTCTGACCCATATAGAACTCAGATAAACAAAGTATATTAGAAGGGGAATTTTCTCACAGAGTCTGTCTCATGCAGTTAGAATGAATATATGGGATTAGTACTTTCCAAGAATACATATTTTGTGTGTTTTTTCTTTGCAGTTTTTTTTTTGTTGGAACATATTAGAAGCATTCTTTATAAAAAAAAAAGATTCTTATAAAATGTCTTGGCTTACTTTAGTAACCTAAGACTATATTTCCTCAAAGGTAAAGTAAGTTTTAGTTAGCATTAATCACTCATGGTAAAGCAATTTTCTGTGTTCCTGTAGCTAGATGTGTGTACTTTATATACCTTGATGTGAATGCATGCTAATCTAACAGAATAAGAATATATTTAGGTCAAAAGTAAGCAAAAAAATGGAAAGTTTAGTGTTTTAGCCATAAGACACTGAATTCTATCACAAAAAAAAACAAAAAAAAAACAAAAAACAACAAGAACAACAAAAAAAATGACAATAGTTGGCAGAGCCTTGAAAGGAACTGCAGTTCTAGATACCATAATATCAACATAATGAGAACAGAGGACACAGTTAACAGATCTGGACTCCTGACCCGCAGATGATGGAAGGTATCAAACTGGTGCTGTTTGACGATGCTGACTTTGTAGGAACCTGTTTTACAACAATAGAAAACAGAAATATAGAGATAATTTCATATATCAGACACAAATTTGATTACTCTTCAGTACATTTTCGGTTTATCCATTAATTATTAAGCAAAAGCCATGTTAATGATTGACTAGCAGCCCAATGAAGATAATGACATGGCTGTGATGTGGTTTTGAATGCATGGTAGATGTGTGTTATTTAACAAATGCTTCTTTCACTTTTAAATGTGAATTGTTTTGGCTATGAAACACAGATTTTTAATTTTTTTTGTTTTTGTTTTTGTTTTTCGAGACAGGGTTTCTCTGTGGCTTTGGAGCCTGTCCTGGAACTAGCTCTGTAGACCAGGCTGGTCTCGAACTCACAGAGATCCGCCTGCCTCTGCCTCCTGAGTGCTGGGATTAAAGGCGTGCACCACCATTGCCCGGCCACAGGTTTTTAATTTTATACTATAACTCTGTGCCCCACAAATGTTAATACTTGGCAGGTACAATAATCTGTCTTAACATTTCAGACATTAGTCTTTGTTTCCACAATAGAGTGAACAATACTGTCCTCCTATCTCACAGGACTACCTCAGTACTGGAAATGTAAGAATCACATTGAACTATAGATAAATTTATAATAATTTATACAATTTTTGAATTGCTTTCTAATGCTAACTAGCATATGAAAAATAATATCTTCTATTTGTCTTTCCTGTGTGTCCATGAGTTTTTTAGAATAGGGATCCTCTTTCATCTTTGTTCAGTGTTGCAACTTGTATTAATAAAGTGGATGTTCCTATAATTGTTTGCCAAAATACTAAATATTTATATCAGTCTAGACCATAGACTGCAGTAGGCTGGCAATTTGGGCATCTTGGAGACATTAATGTAAATGATTATTGCTTGCTTTTGGAAACCAATCATTAAGATTTGGTAAGGTTTATGTATTTAGCACAGTACTGCCATCTCTGTTCCATGGCTTATGAACAACCATAATCCAGCAGCAAAATGTGAAAATCAGGAAGAATTAAAGAAAGACAGAGACAGACAGAAGAAGAGAGGGAAGGAAGATAATGAAACATAGTCATCTCCCTTAAAAAAAGAGTTCCAAATACATGGTCACAATAATTTTTAAGCTCCATAAAGCAATAACAACAACAACAAAAATCAGACATAAATGTGGGCAAATAATTTCTAGGGAGGAGGGGTGTTAGACAGGAAAAAGGGAAGTATAATTAGAATACATGTACAAAAATGTGAAAAAATTAATTAATAAAATACCACATCTTTTTTCTGTCTCAGAGAAATTGTTATCTGACATTTTCACACAAAGATTCTCAAATGAGCTTGACAAATTTTTAATATGCCTTGCTGCTCAAGTAAATACGTGCAGTAATTATTTGTCTTGTGCTCAAATTATAAATTATACCTTCATGGTATATTATGTTTAATTTTAATAACTTGAGTACATGGAAATGTAGCAATACCACTAAAGGTTTGATGACAAAAATAAAGATTACTGTGCAAAGGTGCTTTCCTAAAGGACGCAATCATGAGTACCAGGATGTAGTTCCCTTGGACAGAAGTACTCAAAAACATGATCTAATTCTTCTTTCATTTCTTTAACACAGAAAGCATACAGAATAATTACACAGTCTTAAAAATAAAAATGAATTCAATCCTGGTTGTCATGGCAGTGCATCTCTTATGTCCTAGCCCTTTAGAGGAAGAGTCAAATGGATCTCTATGAGTCCAAGTCTGGCCTTCTCTACATAGTAAGTTCTGTGCCATCCAGAAACACACAGTAAAAGCCTGTCTTAAAATAATAAGTTAATTAATAGCAAGTTAATTCCGCCATAGCAGGTTCTGAGAAAGTTTCTGAATATAATGACGGAGAAAATTAATTTCACTAAATTGAAATCTGTAAGAGTTATCTGTTATTTGTATTATTTAATTTTATGTGTAGAATATATTATTAGTAGAATATTCATAGATGTATTTCCATGAAAACATCCCCTAAATTAAATGTTTCTTTTTTTCCCTCTTTATATGGTATATTCTTATTTGGGAGGACATTTCAAGACAGGGTTTCTCTGTGTTGCTTTGGTTCCTGTCATGGAACACTCTATAGACTAGTCTGGTCTCTCTTATAGAAATTCACTTGCCTCTGCCTCACAAGTGCTGGGACTAAAGGCGTGTGTCACCACTGCCCAGTCATAAAATATATGATATATATATATATATATATACACACACACACACACACACACACACACACACACATATATATACACACACATTACATTGAGGCTAGAGGAATGGCTCAGTGGTTGAGAACCCTTGCTCCTTGCTGCTCTTAAAAAAGGATTGGGTGTGAGTTCCCAGCACCAACACAGTGACTCACACCTCTTGCAACTCTAGTTACAAGGAATTTGAACCCCTACTGATCTGCCTGTGTAGTACATACAATTAGTACAGACACATATATTCATGTACACAAATATACATGTAAGCTAAATAATTTATCATTTTTTAAAAATATTTATATATGTACTTTGTCAATTATGAGAAATTTTGGCTTCTCACTGTGTACACTAAGTATATTACTCCCTCCATATTTGTCTGCCTTTTACTAGCTCGTCACCTCTTAACTCCTGACTTCCATATTGGGATGCTTCAATAACTGTTAATCCAGGGTCTCCTAAATGGGAGGCAATGAAGCTATGCACCAAGATCTCAATGCCTAGATTCCTAAGAGGTCTTCTCTTCTATAACATTTGCTTATTTGTTGTCTGTGTGTGAATTTTGAACATTGAAAGCCAGTTTGCAGAGAAAGAATAGGATCCTAAGTTAATAGACCTGGGAACTTGATGGAGAAAAGATTGCTAAAAAATCAACAAGAAGATCTATTTCTGTGAGAAGGGAAAAGGGTTATGCCATATAACTATAGCATCCTTGGGGATCATTTCTAAAAACTCAAAGCCAAAAGCTCATGGGTGCTTAAATTTGTTGCAACACCATGTAGAGCCTATGTCCATACTCCTTAAGTCATGCTGGTTTAATATCTAACACAATATGAGTGTTACAGAATAGTTTACACCAAATTGTTTAAGACAGTAGTACTCAACCTTCCAAAGCTGTGACCCTTTAATATAGTTCCTCATGTTGTGGTGAATCAATTCATAAAGTAATTTTGTTGCTACTTCATAACAGTAATTTTGTTACTTTTATGAATGGTAATATAAATATCTGATGTACAGCCCCTGTCAAAGGATTGTTTTACCCTCAAAGGGGTAGTAACATACAGGTTAAGAAGCACTGGCTTAGGAAATAATGACAAGAAAAATTGCTCATACATGCTCTATATAGATTTTTTTTGGATATTCTTCAGGTAGTCATTTTTCAATGAAATTTTTTGAATGAAACATGGCATCTAAAGACAAGTGACCCTGAATATGTAAAACTAAAAGTAAGCTCATCTAAATGTAGAACATGGATTCATGCAGATTATAAAAGGGTAGTAGAGGGCAGCTGGGAAGTTAGATTTGATTCGTTCATGTTCTATATACACACTCAAGAGTTAGTATTGAATTCCATTGTTACATTGACCCAATAAACCTTAAAATATGAAACCAACAAAAATTCATTGTTCATCATCTTACCCATTTCAAAATCCCCTTGAAAATATCAAAGTTAATGTATAAAATAAGACTGATTGCAGAATTGAAAAATAATGAAAAACAGTTTATCCAAAGAAGAAGAGGTTGAGAGAATTTGGGAATATACCGTTCAGAGTATATTCTAAAGAAGAATGAGGTTCATGCGAGTTACAACAAGAGAAGGAATTAAGTGAAAATTAGGGGTGAGCAGGAAGTTAAAGCTGAGCGGTGAAGGGAAAACTGGTGTGTGGATTGTGATGAGGATACTGATGGGTCATTGTATCACAAAAGGGAACAAAATAGGTTAAACAAAAATAAGAAACAAACACACCTCATCTCAGAGAAATGAAGTCAAAAGAAAGATGTGTAACTGGGGAAGTGTCCATATGAAGAATTTATGGGCATTCTACAGGTGGGTCTGTGTTTGAGAAGGGTTGACAGCCATGGATCTAGTTAGCTTCAAAGGACAGAGGCGTCACCATATAAAGGGTGGGTTTTCAATTTGTTCTCAGATTCTACTTTAAAGGTGGCAAATTGGCTGTCACAATGCCAATCACAGTGTCAGCATTACTTTCAGGGAAGGTGCTATGGGACAGGGCACCGCCTACCAAATTTTTACAAAGGAATTTCAAAGATATATAAAAAAAATGTAAGAGGAAAACTATAATGACAGAAGACCAAATGTGTCAGACAAATGTGGTCATATTGTCTTTGCTATCTAACAAATAAAGCTTACCTGAAGATCAGAGTGTGGAGCTAGCCACTAGTTATCCATAGAGGACAGGCAATGGTGGCACACAGCTTTAATCCCAGCTCTCAGGAGGCAGATCTCTGTGAGTTCAAGGGCTACAGGAGATCCAGTCTAAAAAAGAATGAGAGCCAGGCATTAGTGGCTCACACCTGTAATCCCAGTATTTGGGAGTCACAAGCCTTTAATCCCAACACTAGAGAGGTGGAGATAGGAAGAAATTTGGCTGGGCAGAGAGAGGATTATAAGGTAGGAGGAGAGAGGAGCTCACCACATTCAGCCTGAGCATTGTTTGAGGACTTGTAGAGGTAAGAACTAGTGGCTGACTATTCTGGTTCTCTGATCTTTCAGCTTTCACCACCTAATATCTGATTCTAGGTTTTTATTATTAAGAGTAATTAGAAATCATGCTGCAGATAAATCAATAAATATAATCGAAGTAGAAATTCTTACAATAAAATGAATTCAAAAGTACTTCAAACAATGCCAAGTTGTTAGTAGAGTTAAAATATAATCACAGGAAAATGGTATGATGGGGAAAACATATACTAACTAATGAAAGATTGATTTTAATTGTTCTTGAAATTCTGAATCAATATTTGGTGAAATAATATAAAAATATTTAAAAGGGCAGTCATCATACACTGAAAAATCTACTACCTATTCGGGATTATCAGCAGGGTATTTTAGTGCATACCTTTAACCATTCAGCAAGTTGAGCTCTGTGAAGGTATATAGAGCCTAGCGTACAAAGCAAATACCAGTCCAGCCAGAACTAAACAGTGAGATCCAGTCACAAAAATATAAAGTAAACAAACAAACAAAAGAATTACAAAATGTAATAATAAATATCACTGAATCAAACTATTATGCAAATAATACTTTACTAATTTTAATTCATTTTAAAATGTTATATAAAATTATCTTATAATCATTATGACATCAACTGTTTGCAAAATTCATAATAAAGATAATCTGAAAATGAACAGATAAAAATTGAGTGAAACATACATTCCTGGAAACATAAATTATTTTATTATCTAGTTCAATATTCATAAGTAGAGTATAAATTCTATATAAAGTCCTTACACATTATGTTACATACACAAATATCAATAAAAGATTTAAAAATAAATAAATGTTAGATAGTTGTAATTAATTTTATTATTATATTTATTTTTCTAATTTCAAAAGTAGATAAAAATTTATTTATTAGAGTTGGAAACACATGCTTAGTATTTAAATATGTATTTCATATGTAAATTTTGCTGAGTTCATTCTTTTAAAAAGGGTTTATTTTATTTAATGTGTTTGAGTGTTGTTTCATATATTATGCATGTATGTTTACCATATGAATGCCTGTTCTGTGCATCCCTGAAGAGGGTATGCGAGTATCTGAATCTGAACTATCTGAATAAAGAAGGCTGTAAGCTGTTGTGTTTGTCCTCTGCAAGAGCACCAAGTACTCTTAATTACTGAAGCATCTCTCTAGCCCCTACCAAGTTCAGTCCTAAAAAAGTCATGAGGTCTTATTTCTCTAGAAACATACTAAACTTGGCTTCTTAAACTATTTCTTCTCTGTTATAGTCAGAGAATTTGTAATTTTAAATGTAAAACCTCATAAATTCTAAAAATCTGTACTAATTAAATACTTATATAATTTTCTAAAATATATTCACTCTGCAAGCTCTGAACTCGCACTGTTATGGAGTTTATTGACCACAGTAATAAAATAAGATTTTAAAGAAAAATGTATATACTTAAAATACTTGAAAACACAATGAAAATCAAACAAACATTAGGTTTTGTTCATTCCCAACACTACGTATCAATACCTCCAGTTTGGACTAAGGAGATGTGTCAGTGGTAAATGCTATGAAAGTATGAGGAGATGAGTTTATGTGCAAAGCGCCCATGGAAGATACATCACGGCGGTTTCTTCCTATAGAGATGGAGATAGGTGAATCTCATGGGCCTGCTGCCCAAGTAGTGTAGTTGAAACAACAAATTTCAAGTTCCATGTAAAGTATTGTGATCTTTTTTTTTTCTGGTTTTTTTTTTCTCTTTTTAGGGGGAGGGGGCACCATTCAGCTAATAAATCACACATGAAAGCATATTCTTAGTTATGAATGCCTGGCCTTAATTTGGCTTGTTTTTGACCAGCTTGTCTTATCTTAAATTATCCAGTCTACCTTTATCCTTTGGGATTTTTCTTTCTCTATTTTTGTATATCTGGCTTCTTTCTCCATGGCTTGCTGTGTAGCTGCGTGGCTGGCCCCTGAAGTCCTCCTCTTCCTGTTCTCTTGCTTCTCTTTCTCCTTCTCCCTCCTCCCAGATTTCTCCTTCTCATACTCTCTGCCTGCTGGCCCAGCCTATCCTTTCCCCTGCCTTATTATTTATTGGCTATTCAGTTCTTTACTGGGAACATCAGCTGTTTCAGACAGGCAAAGAATGACAGCTTCACAGAGTTAAACTAACGCAGAATAAACAGAAGTCATACACCTTAAAACATCCCAAAAGGAGAGATCTTGTCTCAAACAGTAAGGTGGACACAGGGATAGATGACAATATATGAAGTAGACCTCTGGGCTCCATACATGCACATATGAGTACATATTAATTTTCTCAAAGACACAAGCACATACCCAGTCACAAATACACCTATGCACATGAACACATATTCTCTCTCTCTCTCTCTCTCTCTCTCTCTCTCTCTCTCACACACACACACACACACACACACACACACACACACACACACAAAGGGGGGGGGAGAAGAGAAAGAGCAAAACAAAATAATTTAAAGAAAGAACAGCAAAGAAAAAAAATCACCATAAACATGCCCAAAATCTTGGGATTCAATAAGACTTAAGACAAACTTGATACCTTGATGTTAAATTTGTTTCTGGGTGATCAATTTCAAATGAATTACACCCAATTTTTTATAGGGAAATGTGGACAATTTTTTGACAGTGTTTACAGTACAGAGAAATCAGGCCTCAAGTGATATCTGACTTGAATCATAAGTAGGATCTCATTATGACGCAGAAAACAAAAAGGAACATCACATAAATTCCCTACTATTCTTTTCACCTTCCTAAAACCTTCAGTAATGACAATAAAAATATAATATTTAGGGAGCAGGTGAAGAAGAGAAATAAGTAGTATGTTTTCTACTTCCATCCATTTGCCTGCAAACTTCAAGAAGTCCTTGTTTTTTACTGCTGAGTAGTACTCTAATGTGTATACATTCCATACTTTCTTCATCCATTCTTCAATTGAAGGGCATCTAGGTTGTTTCCAGGTTCTGGCTATTACAAACAATGCTCCTATGAACATAGTAGAGCATATACTTTTGTTGTATGATAAGGCCTCTCTTGGGTATATTCCCAAGAATGGGATTGCTGGGTCCATGGGTAGGTTGATCCCGAATTTCCTGAGAAACCTCCACACTGCTTTCCAGAGTGGTTGCACAAGTTTGCATTCCCACCAGCAATGGATGAGTGTACCCCTTTCTCCACAACCTCTCCAGCAAAGGCTATCATTGGAACTCACCAAGGCCAGTTGGCCTGGGTCTGAAACAGCCTGGGATAAAACCTGTCTCGCTGATCATAGCGGACAATGAGGACTACTGAGAACTCAAGAACAATGACAATGGGTTTTTGATCCTACTGCACCTATTGGCTTTGTGGGAGCCTAGGCAGTTTGGATGCTCACCTTACTAGACCTGGATGGAGGCGGGTGGTCCTTGGACTTCCCACAGGGCAGGGAACCCTGATTGCTCTTTGGGCTGATGAGGGAGGGGGACTTGATTGGGGGGGTGGGAAAGGGGAGGCGGCGGTGGGGAAGAGACAGAAATCTTTAATAAAAATAAATTAATTAAAAAAAAGAAAAAAAGTAGTATGCTGAAATTGATGGGCATTTCAAAAAATATATGCAAGTTAAACTTGACATTATTAAGTTGCCTTGAAATAGCATAAATGAAAGTTTCCTGATATTACCTGAAAGTTAGAATATGAAAATTAGGGAAAAGCATATTTTGGGACTTCTGAGCTATGTAAACTTCAAACCTTCCAAGTGTTTATCCATGTTCTTTATGTGGTTAACAGTGATTTATATGGCTTTTACTTTGATTTTCCCTGGTTGTATAAAAATGTATAAATGAGTTACGAACAGAAAAAAAAAGATTTAGAATGAGATTTTACAAATTTTGAAACATTCAGTTTTATTCAGTTAATGAAATTTATATTGGAGGACAGGGAAGTATATACGAATGTCGTGAAAGGCATGTTTTAGAATTTGTTAAATTTTGTAGTCATCTATATCTATAGAGGTGTGATTGAAACACAGAAGTCATTTTAATATGGACAATTAAATATGTATTAGGTAATCTTCATAGCCATAACCATTACTACTCATCATATATAGTATTTCTATCTTCAGTGATGGTACTTTTTGTGATTTCCTGGTTATCTTATATAATGTTTATTGAACTAGAGTAAGAGCAGCTGATAGAAGGGAAGAATCCTTGCAAAACTGATTAAAAAGACACTCAACATTGCACATTTCTACTGAGGAGTGGAAAGAAAAGGATTCTACTTGCGAGGACACATGATTTTTAGTCTCTGTTAGCTCAATGTTGGCTTTCTGCTTTCATATTTTTCCCTTATGTTCACTTAATTTCAATCATCACCTCTGAAAACTTTGTAAATTGTTCCTGAGGACAAAAAGCATCTTTATGAGATGATTATAATTTGACAGTGAAATCAAGGTCACCGTTATTTTTTACTTAAGCCAGATAATGTTTCCCTGTCAGCTTTAGAACAAAATACTACTTAGTTATTTTGGGATTTTAATTTTTTCCTTACACCTAACATATCAAGTTCATAGATAATGAAGTTTAGGATAAATACATTTTTCTGTAGTAAAGATAAATTATCTTTTAAATATAAGTTTCATTTTAATATTCTATAACACTTAAGTACTAAATATCTACTGAAAAAGAGTCATATTAAATCAGTGATATATTTCATTTGTGACAGGTTTATATTTATTCTTTGAGAATATTTTAAAGAATGTATTTGAACATACCCTGCCCCACTCGTTCCCTTACCACTCTCTCAGCTCTTCCATCCCTGACTATCATACAGCTGACTATCCATAAAACTTATAATGCCTTCTTTTTTCCCTTCTCCCTTTCTCATTCAGTTTAGGTTGTGTTTCCTAGATAATCTTGAGATAGGAGCCAGCGCTATCAGATGGCTAGTCTGCCAGGATTCACTTCATTAAACCGAACTGACTCTTTCTCCCCAGCACCTATTAGATGTTAATGGCTCCTGAACTCATGGTGGGATTAGTGTTCTCCCCACCCACCCCCTTCCTGGTAGGCTGGGATTTTTTGTAGTTGGAGCTTAAATAGGTCTTCTGAATGCTATTGCAATGAGAGTTCATGTGTGCATTTTTATGTTTATGTTGGCGAACAATTTACTTGAAGTTATAAATTAGCTTTGCATTTAGAGGTGTTCAGCCCCACTTCCACAGATTTAAACAATCCTTGGGATGAATTAGAATGTCTCATTCAGGGCTGAGATCTCCGTAGTCTTTTCGAATGTCTTGTAAGATATGTGACTATGAAAAGTATTTCATTTTCTTTTCTTCTTAAATTTTTATTTATTTATATTTTAAGTAAAGTATAATTGCATAAATTACCTTTTTCCTTTCCATTCTGTAATCCCTTCCAATTCTGCAGGACACAGAAGAAAGTGACTAACAAACTGCCAATATAGGAGGTGCTGTCTTTAAAATTTCCTGCTTCATGGAAACGTCTGCCAGTACTATTGGCCTGTAGGCTGATGATGGGTGCCACAATGTTACAGAAGAACTTTGGGTGAATGTCCAGGCAGTGAGATGTCTCTGTCCATTTTAGAGTTTTGAAAGTTGCTTAAGGGGCTGGAGAGATAGCTCAGTAGTTAAGAGCACTGGCTGCTCTTCCAGAGGTTGTGAGTTCAATTCCCAGCAACCACATGGTGGCTCACAATTAACTGTAAAGAGATCTGGTGCCCTCTTCTGGCGTGTGGGCATATATGGAGGCAGAATGTTGTATACATAAGAAATAAATAAATGTTTACTAAAAAAAAAAGAAAGTTTCTTTCAATGTATTTCTTGATAACTTAGATAATATTATATCCTTCTGAAGTCTTTGATGGAGTTAAAGAATAGATAGTTATAATTATAGTTTTCCCTAGCTATGATAAAAGATATATAAAACTTTAGACTCACAAATATTAGATAAATGATAGAATATTTTCCTTAATTTTCCAGATGTAAATGGACTAAATATTATAAGTTTTGCTTGATACCTGTTTGTTTTATATAATTTTACTATGTTAAAGTTAAAACATCCCTTTTTATTTACATAGAAAAGGGAGGTGATGTGGATTTCCCATCTGTATGCTCTTAATATATTTTATAATCACTGGTTAATAAAGAAGATGTTTTCGGCCAATAGCTTAACAGAATATAGCCAGGCTAGAAAACATATATATAGAGAGAGTAAATGGGGTCAGTGAGAAGCCATGTAGCTGCTGCAGGAGACAGAGCCTGGATGGAAACTTACTAGTAGGCCACAACCACATAGTGATACACAGATTAATAGAAATGGGTTAATGTAAGATATAGGAGATAGTCAATATGAAGTGTGAGCTAAGAGACCAAGTAGGATTGTAATAATACAGTTTCTATGTGATTATTTCAGCACTGGGCAGCTGGAAAACAAAGCAGTGACCTCTGCCTATGTAACCCACCTTAACCATTCTCACCTTTTAAATCATAACTTTTATTATATATAGTGCTCAGTCTAGTTATTGTCAGTCTTATGTGGATTGACTACTTGGTATTATATAACTAGTAGGTGCTCATTCCTAAGGAGGACTATTTCTTATGCTCTCAATCTTCTGAAGTTTAGATTTTATATTGTATTCATTTATATGAACTTTACTCTTTTACTATATTTATTGATTTGTTTAAATATTTACATATTGATTTCATATGGAATTTCTGCCCTAGGAGAGATGATATTTCTCTAAAATGAACATTACACACTGCATATTTTATACTTACATAAGATTTTAAAGGCAAAATGAAAGTCTTCCATGTTGAACACTAATGTATGAGCCAAGTTAAGGCTTGTGGCAATAGAAGACTGACAGAGGAATGTTATGATACATAGTTAAGTACTGTACCAGATGAATCAGAAGTTAATCAAAATTGGGAAACACCAAATAATTAATTAGAATAAAAAAGACAATTGGATTGGCTTTCTAGTATTCTAAGATTTAATACACATTCCAAATCATGTTTATAAATAAACACACAAGATGAAAGTTCCTAGATACAATGTTTATTATCTTCATTAAGCATATGTCATTGTACAACAAGTTTACCTTCTTCTTTTCTGATAGGAAGTTATGGTTAATTTGTAGCTGGTGTTTACTTAATTTTGATCATATGGCAGACTGTTCTCACTATAAAAGGCTACTGATGTATCTGTGTTGATGAGTCAAGGTAAATGTGTCTGGATCACAAAACATAAGGTTTTCTTGATATACATTTTTGCACTAGCATAAGCCATGTATCCGATGAACAGTCTCAAGAAATATATTTAACAATGAAATATTATCCCAAACTTGAAAACTGAATTCCATGTACACCATGAAGTATCCCTCACATGGGCCACTCACACACCATGCTTCCTGTACTCACACCTCTATCATTAATATAGAGAAGGTCTAATATCAACATGTATTCTGTGAGGAATCAGTGAGTTCATATCCTCACCCTCTCCCATAAATTTTTGATGTTCTAAAGAATTAAAATCCAATGTCAAATAAGAAAACACAGTCCTTTATTGTAGAGGGCCATTAGACTGAGGATTATTAGATTTAGAACACTTATTGTCCTTTGCTTCTCTTTATTTTTTTCCATTTCTATGCTTCAGCAGATATGACATACTACTGTATTAAGTACATGAAGTTAGAAATGCATATTCTTCATACATATAGTTACTGCTTAGTGAAAAACTCATAATTATTTAAATATTAAACATTTTATAGGTAATAAATATAAGGTTAAAAATAATGCTTTAAAAGGCAAGAAGACCAAATTCTTATTCTATAAAAATGGGAAAGAAATGGATTAAGTAATATAAATCTTATTTAGCATATAAAACTCTTCTGAAAATATCATTCAGATAATGATAATAAAATGTTTTTAATAAATGCTTACAAATTACCAACTAACACTATTTTATGCAGCATAATAAAAATGGTTATATTTGTATAGTAACATTATAAATAATTTATTCTATCACCTTTGCGTTATAAAATGAGTGTGTGTTACTTGTTTTAAAAAGCATTTACACAGTAATTCTGACTCTCTAGCATTCATGAAGCATTTGAGCTATACCTCCTTGTGCTATTTCCTTTGTGGCATGGTACTGAAAATCTGTTGTAGTTCCATCCACACATGGTATCACTCAGAGGTGGTTAAAAGGACTTTTCTTCATAAATCCTGGAAGTACACAAAAAAATCTATTGTAGAGGACATAGCCGTGTGCTACTTTCTGTAGTGGGTGTGAATGTACACATTTGTTTTGCTAGGGAATCGAACATTTTTCAAGGATGTATGATTTCATACTTTATTATGTGGATGAATGGTGTTTGTACATTATATTCTTTTCCGTCTGAAATTTACTGAAGTACAAAAATGAGTTTTTACTCTTAAATCATGTTTGAAAACAAGAGTGGAGAATTATGGTAATTTCAAATGCTGTTTTTATTTTGTGGGTAATTGATGAAAGTAGAAATGGAAATAAATCTCTACAATTTCAACAAGTAAGATAGTAATAATATAATTAACTATTAAGAAGTTTCTGCAACTTTGATGAAAGTTAAAGGGTCAAAAATGAAAGTGGCTTGAAATGAAGACAAAAACAGAGGAAGCAAGTATGTTCTTGCCATTAGCAAGGCATAGCAAATGAATCATAAGATGTGTGTTCTTGAACCCAAATATTATTTAATGATTGTTAAAATGAAAAGACGTATTTCAAATAGAAGAACTTTTATTACAAGCAAAACTTACTTCAGATTCCTTAAGTCGACATCTCTTCACAGAGAAATGTTTTAATTTTATAATATGGTAAATAAGAAGACAACATTTGTAGTCAGTACTTCACTTATTTGTTATTTATTATAGGCTGTAACTAGGGAGATAAAAATAAGTGATTAAAATATACTGTTTACCTACACATGTATGCAAGCAATCTGTCATCAGTCTTTAAAACTGTGAGATAAATAAATATTTTACCAGTGTCTATGAGCAAAAAGAGAACATGGTTGATTTAACATGAGACATATTCAAAATGTATATGACAAGCTATATCCTTAAGCATTTTTGTATTTATATATTAGTTGAGTTGGGTGTCTTACCATATAGCTCTAGTCACCCTACACTAACTGCTAAGGCTGTTAACCTCAAATTTGTGGCAATTCTTATGTTTCTACGACCCCCAGTTCCTAGGATTATAAACATTGGCTTCTTTGCCTTCCTTGAAACACTATTACTTCAATTATACAAATATTCTGTAAACTATTTTCTCAAGCTATTCAACCTATATATAATTACATGAGAATAACTCTATAAATACACATGCATGACCAAGTATATGTGTGTATATTGCACCAAAATATATTTTAAAGGTAAAATTTCTGGTTTATAGTAGAAATCACTAACATGGATTTTGTTCAGATATTAGTTATGAAGAATCAATGCTTATCACTTTGTCTCATTTCACTCTTCTTACATACTCTACAGAGTTTCATTTACTCATTTGGTGGCTGACCTGTTTACATACTTTCTGCCTAAACTAACTTTTGTACTTTCTCTGAATTCATCCTGCTATTATCAGTTCCCTGTATGGGATCATAATGTTGAATACTGAAAAATATTGTTTTAATAAACAAATTAACAATTAACGTATATTTTAACACATTAATAGCAACTTTCAAGGCTGAATATCATTTCTTGCTTCTTTTCCTTTTATAACTCTAATGCATATTTAGATTTTCAACATACTGGCATCCAGTTATGCCAGCACCATTTGTTGAAAATGTTTTCCTCTCTCTATTGTATATTTCTGGCTTCTTTATCAAAAACTAGGTGTCCATAGGTGTGTGGATTTATGACTGTGCCTTTAATTTCTCACCATTGATTATCCTGCCTGTTTTTATGCCAATACCATGTGGTTTATATTCATATTGGTTTGTAGTACAACCTGAAGTTATGGACAGTGATGCCTTCAGATACTCTTTTATTTTACAAGACTGTTTAAGCTATTTTGAGATTTTGCTTTACCATATAATGTTGAATATTATTCTTTAGAGGTCCGTGAAAAATTAAGATGGAATTTAGATGGGGGTTGCATCCAATCTGTAGATTGCTTTTGGTAAAATGACCAGTTTTACTATGTTAATTCTACCAATCCATGAGCATGGGAGGTATTTCCATATTCTGGTATCGTCTCCAAATTCTTTCATTAAAGACTTGAAGTTCTTACCATACAAGCCTTTCACTTGCTTGGTTAGAGCTACACTGAGATATTTTATTTTATTTGTGACTATTTTGGAGGGCCTTATTTCCCTAATTTTTCTCTTATCCCATTTATATTTATATATAGAATGGCTATTGATTCTTTTTTTAGTTTATTGTGTATCCAGCTACATCACTGTTATACAACACTCATTCATTTTCTAATATTAACTTGGCTTCTTCACCTTAACAATGTCAATTGAAGAATAAAAAAAATGTTCTTTAAATTTCATAAGTTCATTTCTATCCTATAATATTTGTTTTAGTTTTATAAAGATCTTTGCTAATTACTGTTCATGTTGTCTTTGCAGTAGTAGTGTTTCTTGTCAATGATAAAAGTAATTCATATGAATGTTTTCCATTATAATTGATATGTATTGATATTATAAATATCTCTCCTAATCATCCCTAAAGATAACACTTTCCATGGCTGTGTAAGCAATAGGATATTTAAGTTCCTTTAAAGATCATCTTGAACACATTTTATTTTCAGCTTTGCTTATAGAGTTGGCATAGTATTATAAGTATTATGGCGAAGCAAGTGATGATACACAGTAAGTATTCTGGAGATGCTAGTTTTTCTCATGTGTTTCTTAACTGCTTTTACCCTGCAAGATAAATTCTTGATTTTGAACTGTGGTTGATTTCCTCATGGTAGTGTTTGTAGATTTTCCTTAGAAAAACATTTCTTCACTTCTTTATCACCAGGTGTTACATATGAATTTTCTCCTACTAAATACAGTCTTTCACTCTTTACACACAGACTTTTAATCTATTAAATCTTTCATGATTTCCCCATTCAATGTGGTACAAGATAAGAAACTAGCTTTCTATTTCTCCAGCCTGTGCCAATTGTAGCAATCTCCTCTCCTCAGCGCCATTGATTTGTCTGGCCACCATGCAATTTATCTTCTCAAAATGTGATAAAACAAACAAAACCTCTAAGCATAGGGCATAACAATAGCTTTTGCATTGATATTGAAAATGGAGAATAAACCAAGACACTTTAGGCTTGTAACTAGGTGTTTGTGGTCTGAAGTTTCTTTATAAATCAATAATTTTGTGTACATCATTCTCTGACTTTGTGTTCTGAAAAATAATTTAATCCAGATGAAGTAATCTCCTTAATATTTGTGTTATTTAAGATTGTGATTCGTAATACCTTGATTTGCTTTCAAAGCTTTGTCTGTTCTCCATTAATGCCTTATACCAATGTAGCCTGATTTATTTAAAAGTAGATGGTGAATTTTAATGAATTTTTTGAGGGGAAAGAAATGAATATATTATTCCCTATTACTGCAATATCCTATGGGATAGAAGAAGAATAAAGATATGCAAGATGACGGTGAGTTAAGTAGATGTCTCTAAAGGCAGAAGACGGTGCTGCAAATTTTGGATTATGGCATTAATTTACTAATCCATTCAAATAATCTGTTCTCTTATCTCTACTTTGCATTTTGTGTTGTGTAAATGAAAGAACAAGTTCTTGCAAGTCTCACAGCAAATGCTCTGCAATAGAGAATACACCTTAATCCCCTTCTTTTACTTCTCTCTCTATAAAACTAGAGAGCCTATTTTCAATTAAAATATAACTTCCTACATAAATTTAAGACTTTCCCTGCCTTCAATTCTATTTTGAAAACATACAACATATGTTTATTCTTAATTCATAGAGAAATAATGGCAAAAATAGAACATGAAATCTATGACTATGTGATTTGAATGTATCCAAGAAGACATTCTTAATCTGTACATTGAATGCCTGATAGTTTTCAGACTCTGGCTTCATTGGAGCAAGTTATTAGAATTTTTAATTTGGCCCTAATTAAATTATACAATACCCCAAAGCATTGGCCTGTGCTCCTTTGAATATCACCACTCTATTTGGAAAGAAAATCAAACAATATACAAATTAGTTAATAAAATTATACCCACTGGATCCTATTTTATTTACCTGTACTTCATCCAAACCCTGGAGAAATATGCTGAAAAAATAATCAATCTATAAGCATAAATTGTGCCAGATAAAATCAGATCTAGAATTTTTTTGGTTTCCCGGGTCTCCTCTCCACTGTGCAGAGGGTCAATTTCTCTGTACACCTCTTGCATGTCTGTGTTTCTGCACCCCTAATAACTGTCTTTATTCAATTATTTTAAAAAAAGAAAAAATAGAGAAAAAATGGAAATAAACCAAAACTCACTCCTCTGTCTCAAATATTACCATTTTAAGTTATATAAACTTTGAACTTAGCAACAGAGACCTTGCCTATGCAGCTCCAGGGGCATGACTTGATTGACCCCAAACTTGCTAACAGTGTTGAACTTTATCTTCAAAGCCCTCTACAGGTCATGAGTCTTACTCGTTGGTCTTTGTATAATCTCTATCCCTTTGCACACTCCCTTGTTTTTTGACAGCTTTAATTTTGTTTGGCATGCTTTGTTTATAGTCATCATGAGAACTACCCAGGAGTCTTTCTCTCTTGCAAAGTTTTCTAACAAGATTCTTACAGTCCTTAGAATCTAAAAATGGGGCTTCTTTACTTAATTAAGAGAGGTTAAAATCAGTGTCAAGAGAGTTTTATTCTTCAGTTGATACCACCTGTGACAGAGTCAAAATATCTGGCAATGAACCTAACATTGCAGATTATTAATTGCATGACTCTCAATTTTGTTGTCCATAAAATAAAAACAGCAAAAGGAGAGAAAAACAACCAGTTTCTTCAATGAATTATACAACTATTTGTATATGTAGTGCAAATATATGATGTATGTAATTATACAAGTATGTAAAATAATATGTAAATTATTGTAAATAAAGCTAACTGCTTAATTTTTATTAAAAGTATTTTATTCTTCTGTCTTCAAGTCATTTTGTATATATTCGATCATTAAATCTTCCATACTGTTAGAAATAATTGTTTTATAAATATGATAGTATAAAATAATGAATTTTGTTGTCCTTTTTCAGATTATTATTGCTCCTTAATAAATTGAGACTTTTTTCAATTGCAAGTAAATTTATAATTTTAATTTGAATTAACAGTAGTGGATTACATGTCAGGGGTCACTATGAGAAAAAAGCCAAATCATTAAAGTGTTTTATAAATTGTACAAATAAATAATTTTTTTTCATAAAGTGAATACATTACAAAAGAAAAACAGGTTATAAAATTTGCAAATGTTTTCAATCTTGGATTAAAAATGATAGAATCAAGTGTTTTGCTTAAAATTGCCAGTTATTTCTTTCTTTTAATCTTAATTGGAAATAAATTCTGTACTTAGAGATTCATTAATTATAAAGCTTCTAGGTATTTGCCCACAAATAAACTTTTTTCATTACTTTAATTATCTAGTTAATTAGATGCTATTCTTATCTCCAGGGAACGTTATGCTTTATTGCCTTGGTACATCCAGTGCATACTGTTCCAAAGTAGGATTTCTGGGCATGGCTAATACTAGGAAATATATTCAGCATTCTTAACCAAACTTAATCCCTTCATTTTAAATGTATATATCAGTTGCCACATATTAAAATCTATACATATAACCTTAGTTTTAAAATTTATTGCTGTTTCCAAATATTTATTATATAAAATACAGGAATTCTAATTTTGTTTAATCTTTTATATATTTGAATGTAATTATGATCAAGTACAATTTAAGTTTTAATTATTATTTTAATTACATGTATAGGTATATTTATGTATCTGTGTGTGGTGTATTTGAGGATAGTATTCCACAGAGGTCAAGATATTAGGGATCCCTGGAACTAGAATTATGGGCTTTTGTGAGCCACCCAACATGGCTGCTGTAAAGAAAACTCAAGTTCTCTGGAAAAGTAGTATTCACTCTTAATTGTTGAGCCAATGAGTCCCAGTTATATTTTAGAATAAAAAGCTAATACAAATAAATTAGGTATGAAGTATATATGCATGTATTTTTACAGTCTATATAATTTAATACTTCAGTTGAGTTAAAAGATAAACATTTGATTCCCTACTTAAAACTCACTACACATGTTGGTTTAAAATATCTATATCAAAATTTTAAAAGAGTGGCACATGCTCTAAGAAGTTCTTATGAGTGTGCACCACATTAAATACATAAGATGCAAATGCCTTGGGCAATATGTATGAGAACAGAGGAACAAGAGATGAAAACAGCTGAATTTGAACAATCACAAAGTCAGCTCCTTGTAGAATACACACAACAACTTGTGTCAGAAGGACTTTGGTTGTAGAAGGATATAGAACCTGTTTA
The DNA here is from genome assembly GCA_025134845.1 of Neodon shergylaensis. Taxonomy (NCBI): domain Eukaryota; kingdom Metazoa; phylum Chordata; class Mammalia; order Rodentia; family Cricetidae; genus Neodon; species Neodon shergylaensis. The sequence goes on from JABTXL010007139.1 coordinate 32,952,555, forward strand.
CCTATTTCTTAGGAATTCATTTAAACTTATAATGAACTCTGAGGATAACCATGATATTTTACTTTATTATGTTCAGAAATAACTCCGTTTCTGAAAAAAACACATGACAACAAGCTCTTTCACTAGCAGAACATCACAGTAGGATGAACTAACATTTACTAACAGCTGCCATTTCTCTGGGCATAGTCATAAGTGCTTTATTTGCATAAGGATGTTTACTCCTTTACAGGACTGCGTGAGACCTGTAGTGTTATATTCCTCTTTACAACTAAAAAAAAAAGAATTTAAATATTTTTTTATTTTATTTATTTTTTTTTTCTGAATGTCCCACCCTCCTCCAATATCTTTACTGAATAAACACGAAAAGAGTTAGTAGAGGCAGAAAAAAATTGGTATAAATGTAATGAGATCAAAATTGAACAAAGCAGGCACCAAGCCCAATTCCACCACTTGCTAGCTGTATGAATATGGAATATGTCACTTCTTGTAGCCTCAGTTTTCTGTGGAATAGGAATAATGACATAGAGCCCCAGGACTGGACAGATGATGACCTAGAACAATACATATAAAGTGCACATTCTTTAGTGCACTGTGATTCTTTTTTTTTTTTCAAAATTTTTTTTTATTAAAGATTTCTGTCTCTTCCCCACCTCCGCCTCCCCTTTCCCTCCCCCCTCCCCCAATCAAGTCCCCCTCCCTCGTAAGCCCAAAGAGCAATCAGGGTTCCCTGCCCTGTGGGAAGTCCAAGGACCACCCACCTCCATCCAGGTCTAGTAAGGTGATCATCCAAACTGCCTAGGTTCCCAGAAAGCCAATAGGTGCAGTAGGATCAAAAACCCATTGCCATTGTTCTTGAGGTCTCAGTAGTCCTCATTGTCCGCTATGTTCAGCGAGACCAGTTTTATCCCAGGCTTTTTCATACCCAGGCCAGCTAGCCTTGGTGAGTTCCCGATAGAACATCCTCATTGTCTCAGTGTGTGGGTGCACCCCTCGCGGTCCTGAGTTCCTTGCTCGTGCTCTCTCTCCTTCTGCTCCTCATTTGGACCTTGAGATTTCAGTCCGGTGCTCCAAAGTGGGTCTCTGTCTCTGTCTCCTTTCATCGCCTGATGAAGGTTAATATTCAGGAGGATGCCTATATGTTTTTCTTTGGGTTCTTTTTCTTATTTAGCTTCTCTAAGAACCTAGATGCCCTTCAATTGAAGAATGGACGAAGAAAGTATGGAATATATACATATTAGAGTACTACTCAGCAGTAAAAAACAAGGACTTCTTGAAGTTTGCAGGTAAATGGATGGAAATAGAAAACACTATCCTGAGTGAGGTAAGCCAGACCCAAAAAGAGGACATGGGATGCACTCACTCATATCTGGTTTCTAGCCATAAATAAAGGACATAGAGCCTATAACTCAGGTTCTAAGAATTTAAATATTTTTCCATATCATTTGTTTCATTTATTATCCTGATGAAACAAGACAATTGCTGAGAGATCATTGCTGTTCTCAAAGGCCATATACTCCAGGATTCCCTTATGATGGAAGACTAGATAAAGGAATATCTTAATATTAGTGAGTAGCTTTTCATTTGTCCTAACTGATGCTATGTGATGGTCTGTCTGGAAATTAGTACCTGAAGAGTTTTAAGGAGCGCAAGCAAATCCATTTTCTGTGTCTAGTTTGTGCATCGGTTGAAAAATTCCTTTATGCTTTCAGTAATATTTATTATACAAACAACATATGTATTGTACATAATCAATTTAAAGGTGAGCTTAAAAATTTCTGTTTTCCATAGGATCGAAAGTGGAGGTACACCAAGAGAGAAGCTGGTTCTGTACTCCTACCAATATTGCCCTTTATATGCAATATTATTTGAAGTTCTGTGAAGTGATGCAGAATAGGTGAATAGGTGCAGTGATTGCTGACTCTTCACTGATACAATTGTATATCCTTTATTTTCGATGTAAAGAAAACATGCAATTTAATGATGAAATGTGAATCTGTATCCTTAATAATAGTTGGATTTATATCTAATAGTAAAATCTGCAGCATTCTGCAAATGGAGGTCATGCTGCACAGCCACAGTAATGTCTTCAGGTATAGATCTTCTACTTAAAGTTCTATCTTCTCTTGCATTTCAAATTCCATTGAAGTGTGCATAGTCACTAATACTTTTGTCTTAAATTCAAAAGGAATGAAATTGAAATGAAATCTATTATATAAGTAGTTTTAATGACAGTTCCTTTTAGAAAAATATACAGCTATTTTAATTATAAAAATAGCTAAAATTTTGAGACAAAGGAACAGTAGTTATCATTAGGAAAATGTAGAACATGTTGCTAATTAAATAAGCACATGAACACTGAAATTAAGACATAAGCAAGTGCAGAAGTGACTAAGAATAAATCTCTTATGAAACCCAAACTAACAAAATCAAAAGTGAAAAGGGGAACATAACAACAGACACTGAGGTCCTGCTACAAAAACACCAAGTTGTAAAATGTAAAAAAAATAAAATTGGACAGAAGTTTTCTGAATAGGTACTACATACCAAAATTAATTCAAGACCAACAATGTAAATAGAGCTATAACCTTAAAGTAAATAGGAGCAGTAATCAAAAGCCTCCCAACAACAACAAATCCCAAAGCTGAATGATTTAAGCACAGAATTCTACCATAACTTCAAAGAAGAGCTAATATCTATACTTCTCAAATTGTTCCACATAATAGAAATAGAATAAATTGTCAAACTTTTTTCATGAGACTACAGTTACCCTCATACCAAAACCACACAAAGACTCAACAAACAACAAGAATTAAGGCTAATATCCCTCATGAACATTGATTCAAAAATACTCAATAAAATACTGGCAAACAAATCTAAGAACACATCCAAAAATCATCCACCATGATTAAGCTGGCTTCATCCCAGAGATGCACAGTTGATCATATGAAGATATATCAATATAATTCACCATATAAGTAAATTGAAAGAAAGAAAAACATATGATCATCTCATTAGATGCTGAAAAAGCCTTTGACAAAATCCAATACCCCTTCATTATAAAGGATTTAGAGAGATCAGAGATACAAGTAATGCATCTAAACATTATAAAAGCAATATACAGCAAGCCTACATTCAACAGCAAATTAAATGGAGAGGTAGTCAAAGAGAGTCCATTAATTCAGTAGCAAGACAAGGCTGTCCACTCTCTCTATATTTATTCAACATAGTTCTTGAAGTTCTAGTTAGAGCAATAAAACAACAAAAGGACATCAAGAGGATACAAATTGAAAAGGAACAAGTCAAACTTTCACTATTTGCAGATTATATGATACTATACATAAATGACTCTAAAAACTCTACACCAGATAACTCCTGTCACTGATAAATACCTTCAGTAATGAGGTAGAATGCAAATCCTTCAAAAAAAAAAAAAAAAAACAGTAGCCCTCCTATATACAAATTATAAAGAAGCTGAGAAAGAAATCCGAGAAACATCGCCATTCACAATAACCACAAGTAACAAAATATCTTGGGGTAAAACTAACCAAAGAGGTAAAAGACCTGTTTGACAAAAACTTTGAGTCTCTGAAAACAGAAATTGAAGAAGATATCAGAAAATGGGAAGATTTCCCATGCCCTTGGATTGGTAGGAGCAATATAATAAAAATGTCAAACCTACCAAAAGCAATCTACAGATTCAATGCCATCCCCATCAAAATCCCAACACAGTTCATCACAGACCTCAATAAATCAATACTCAACTTCAAATGGAAAAACAAAAACGCAGGATAGCCAAAATAATCCTGTACCATAAAGGAACTTCTAACAGCATCACTATCTCTGACAGCAAGCTCTATTATAGAGCTACAGTAATGAAAACAGTTTGGCATTGGCATAAAAACAGACATGTTGACCAATGGAATCAAATCAAAGACCTGGATATTAATCCACACACATATGAACACCTGATTTTGACAAAGAAGGTAACATCTTACAATGGAAGCAAAAAACATCTTCACCAAACGGTATGGGCATAATTGGATGCCATTATTTAGAAGAATGGAAATAGATTTATATCTATCTCCATGCACAAAATTTAAGTCCAAATGGATTAAAGTACTCAATATAAATCCAACCACACTGAACCCGAGATAGAAGAGAAAGTAGGAAATAGCCTTCAGTGCATGGGCACAGGACGCAAAATGACTCAGAGATACCATCTTACACCGGTCAGAATGTTAAGATCACAAACACCAATAATAGCTTATGCTGGAGAGAATGCAGAGGAAGAATAATACTCTTTCACTGCTAGTTGGAATGCAAACTTCTACATCCACTTTGGAAGTCAGTATGGCAGTTTCAGAAAACTGGGAATCAACCTACTTCAAGACTCAGCAATACTACTTTTGGGCACATATCCAAAGGCTCATAAATCATACTACAAAGGCATTTGTTCAACTATGTTTTTAGCAGCATTATTTTTAATAGCCAGAACCTGGAAACAACCTAGATGCCCCGCAGCCAAAGAATGGATAAAGAAAATGTGGTACATTTACACAATGGAGTACTACTCAGCAATAAAAACAAGGATATCTTAAAATTTGCATGCATATAGATCAACCTAGAAAAAAAAAACATGCTGAGTGAGGTAACCCAGACCCACCCAAAATGAATATGGTATGTATTCACTCATAAGTGGATACTAGCTGTAAAGCAAAGGATAACAAGGCTATAGCCCATGACCCCAGAGAAGTTAAATAACAAGGAGAACCCTAACAAAAACATATAGAGATCTGCATGGGAAGGGGAAACAGACAAGATCTGAAAAAATTGGGAGCATGAGGGTGGGGAAGAAGGAGACAGGGGAGGAGAACTTGAGGGAACAGGATAGTGGAGACAGATGAAGGACAGGGATGGAGAGCAAGGAAAGAGATATCTTGATTTAGGGGCCATTATGGGGCTAGCAAGAAGCCTGGCACTAGAGAAATTTCCAGGAATCCACATGGATGACTGTGTTTAAGAACCAAAGCAATAGTTAAGAGGGTCCCCGAACTGGCCTTGCCCTGTAGTCAAATTTATGAGTATCTTAAATATTTTCATAGAACCTCCATGCAGCCACTGATGGAAGGAGAGGCAAAGATCCACAGTGAAGCATTGGACTGAGGTCTTAAAGTACAGACATAGAGTGGGAGAAGTGAGATTAAAAGCAAAGAGGTCAGGACAATTATGGGAATATTAACTGAAATAGCTTACCTGAGTTAATGGGAAGCCACCCATTCTAGCCTATGACAAGGGCTAAATAAGGTCCTCTGAGTGTGGGTGACAGCTGAATGGCTGGAACAGACTGTGGAGCCACTTGCAGTGAGACCAGAATTTATCTCTACTGCTTGTACTGTCTTTTTGGAACCCATTCTCTTTGGAGGGATACCTTGCTCAGCCTAGATATAGTTGGGAGGGGTTGTCCTGCCTCGAACCATGTGCTAGACTTTGTTGACTCCCATGCAAGCTTCACCTTCTCTGGGTGGTGCATGGTGGTGAGTAAGATGGGGGGAAGACAGAGAGAGCAGGAAGAATGGTGGGAGTGGGGACTGGAATTAATACATAAAATGAGAAAAGACAAAATTTTAAAAAGAAATAAATTTAAAAAAAAATAATTACCTTTTATGGTTAATACAGTATGAATTAATAGAATGATAATGAGTATTCACAGTAGATAAACAGTTGAAATAAAAGCTCTAGAAACTGGCAACCATGTGCTCTGTCTGACCTTTCCATTCATTCTTCTAAGGAGCTGTGTATCTCCTTCATTAAGCAAGTTTTGTAGCTGCCCTAATCCACTTGTTTCATCTGTCTGTCTTCATATACTTCTACTAATAACACAATACTTACACAACTTTTGATCTTTGGTTGGTGTCGACTTATATGAATTTTGTTTTTTACCTTGCCATGTGTCTTAATTTTCTGGTTTACAATCATTATATCCTCCACTATTTTGAGAAAGCATGGAAACTAGAGCATGAGACAGTTGTATCTAGAGACAGGAAGCAGAAGCAGAAAATTTATTCTGTTGCATGTCTCACTTTCTGCTTTTTAAAATCTATTTATCATGAATTCTGACCCATGATATGGGGATTACTATAATCACAGTGGGTATTTACCTTCATTTAATTTTGTATATATACATATATGCATGTCTAGAACTTTGTCTCCAAGAAGAACCTAAATTCCGTCAAGTTAATAATCAATACTAGTCATCATAAGTTCGATACTAGCCAATTTTACTCCCAAACAGGTCACATTTAAATAAAAATCTGCTCCTGGCCCATAAAGTTTTATGTTTATCTCCTAGCACAACATTCATTTCAACTATATCTAACCTCCCTGAAGTCTTTCAATTTTCAAAGCTTTTGAGAGGAAGAAGTACAAAGTCCTTTCTGTGACTGAAGCAATATATTCCACATGAGATAGTATATAATAAAAATACATCTTACATAATTTATTTCATAATGACACAGTTAAATTTATGACTCCAAAAGTTAAGAATTAGAGTATTCTGAGGAAAGAGTTGACCAAATAAAAGCCAAGTATGAAGTAAAAATAATAAACATTTCAGGTCCATGTTAGGTATTCATGGGATTTTCTGGTTCCATCATGGGACCAAAGGGCTGGAATATACATACCTGCTTGACTAGTTTGGTGACCTGGAACATATGCAAAATTTCTCTTGCTCTGACCAACTCTGAACTTTTCCACACAGGTTGTCTCAATAATCCTATTACCTCCATCTTCCCTGGGTCTCCATTGAAACATACTCAATTTAAGCTTCATTTTTCTTGCTTTCCACATTGTGTCTCAGGACCTTCATGCAGAGAAAAAGGCTATAGCACTCATTGTTTGAATTTTTCAACTTTCAAGAACCACGTGGAACACTGTGATACCCCTCTTTATCATTCATACCTGCAAACCTAGGAAAAGGCAGTCTCCAAGACACTAATTAGTTAATACTTAGACATTTATCTCCTAGATTATTCGAAATCCCATCAAAATCACAATTAGGATTGCTCAACATGAAGTAAGGGTAACTGAGAAATAAATAGTGAAATTTGTAAGAAAAGTTACAATGTGTGAGTTAAGTAGCAAATAAGGAAAATGAAAGGGAAGAATTGGGAAGGATAAGTAAGAAGTATCATTCAAATGGGTCAGAGATGCCAATTCTACCTTCTTATTTCCTATTACATAGAAACTAGTTTCTGCAAACCTGGGAAACCCCATGATTATAGAATCACAGATTATTTCATTTCTTTTGTCCTATTGTGAATGTTTATATGTGTGTATGTGTTAGTGTGAATTTGGATGCCCCTGTGAACTTCTATGTACAGAAGCCAAAGAACAAACTCTGATGTTATCTAAGGATTCTTGACTCATTTAGCCATATGTTTTGCCAATAAACTTCCTGAATCTTCCTATCTCTGCTTTCCCACCCTGGGAATATAAGCACACATCACCATAACCAGCATTTTCTGTGTTTTTTTTTTTTTTTCCCTGCGGAATCAAGCTAAGGTCCTCATGCTTTTATATTCCCTGCTGACTCATCCCTACCACCCTTTCCTATTCTTTGGTCTCTTCTCTTTCTTTAGTTGGTTCAATCTGGCTTCACCACTGACTTAGGTTCCTTGAGTTATAAAAAGAAACAGTGAATAAAAACATTCAGGAGTGATTAACAAAAGAGTTCTACCAAATACTAATGTTGTGTTCTTTTATTTTTTTATATTTTTTATTTATTATTTTACTTTTTCCAAATAAGTTACTTGGAAATACAAATAATCTATCTTTCTTATTCAAGCTATGCAATACATGCCCCACCAGGGTCATTACTGTGAATTTGACAGTTCCATAGTAATAAACATAGAGTTTCTATGTCATCTCTGGACAATGGTGAGTCAGGTTTAACGTCAAATGAGAAAACTAAATTTCTAACAAAACACCTCATTATACATTTTCTTTCCTCAACAAAAATGAATAAATCCTGAGAGAAGATGCATCATGATAAAGAGAAATTAATAACTTTTACAGTAAAAGTTTTAAATGTGTTAAAATGTTCAGAAACATAAGGAAAAAAGTTTGTTATTTAGCATACATTTACAATTAGTGAAATGAAAGATACCATACTTGGTATGAGAAAGATATTGATATAGAAGAACAAATGAATAGATAATAGGTGACAATAGATGGCTATAGGTAGATTGATGTGGAAGTCCCCTCTATGTGCTGTGGTTACTATTAATGAATAAAGAATCTGCTTTGGACCTATAGCAGGGCAGAACTTAGCTAGGCAGAGAAAACTAAGCTGAACGCTGGGAGAAAGAAGGGCAATATATAGATGAATAGAAATGAGTTAAATTAATTTAACAGTTAGCCAATAAGAAGCTAGAATTAATGGGACAAGCAGTGTTTTAATTAATATAGTTTCTCTGCGAATAGTTTGGTTCTGGGCGGCTAGGACAAATAAGCAGCTCACCCCAACAGATTGGTGTGCCAATGTGGTGGACTAAATCCATGTAAAACCTGCGAGGGCTTGAAGATAAATTCTACACACTTAAAAATAAATTTAGCTGCATTTTTTTTTCCCCAAATGGGCTTTGTTGGGGCAGCATGCTATGGCTCCTTTAAGAGAGGTCTTACTGATTCAGCAGCAGCAGCCTCGTGGTTTCAAAACAGCAACTTACTGTCCATGAGCCATGCTGCTAGCACAAACTCTGACTCTTTTGGGAAACCAAGCATTTGGATGAGGTTTGTGAGCAGTGAGTGTGCTGCAGCTTGCTTGATGATAACATGGACTGGCTGTGTGTCTAGAAGTGGGGCGGTGTGTGCAGCTCAGAGGCACAAGTGGCTCCACGATGCTAGACTGGGCTGGGCAAGCAAGAAGTACTGCAAATATCCTAGCAATGGCACAGCTTAAGTTTTAAGAAGCATTTAGCATTTTAAAAAGCATTCCCAGACAGTAAAGAATTACAAAGGTACATAAAGACAAATTCAGATGGAAAATAACTCTAAATGAGTCACATTGTTGGAAAAATGCATGTAGATTTGGGAGAGAAAGGAAAAAGAGTACAGAGAGTTAAAAAAAAAAAAGTAAATGGGGGGAGGAACTTGGACTTCCCACAGGCAGGGAACCCTGACTGCTCTTCAGGCTGGAGAGGGAGAGGGAGAGGAGTGGGGAAGAGGAAGGGAAATTGGAGGTGGAGACGGGGAGGAGGCAGAAATTTTTAATAAAAAATAAAAAATATATATAAAAAAGAAGTAAATGGTTTTTTAAAAAATAAAACAAAGTTTTTAAAGACACAGAGTACAGACATAGATTAAAGGAGTAAAGATGATAAAATAAATATTAAACTTGTAGAAAGAAGGAAAATTCACAGAGAGTCTGGATTATGCATATTATTGTGTTTTCCTTGCATTTTTTTCACTGTGAAGAAGTTAAGCACAGAGAGACATTTAATTGTATGGGCTGCTAAGCTAAACCAACATTTATGTTTTAAAGGTATCATGAATTCAAAAAATGGGTCTAAGGATATGTTGCTTTAAAAAAAGAAATTCTTCTTTTGTTTACACAGAAAATGAGAACCTGTTGATTGCTTCCAGACTAATATGGTTTGATGGACCAAGAGCCCCTGAAAAGTTGCTGTGAATACCCCCCTCAAAAATTATTTTGCCCAATAAACAGCAGGAAGTAGTTTGGAAAGTACTATGACCAAATTTCCAAATATTGTTTATAAATATTTCTTTACATTTAAATGGGGATATGCTACAGAGATGGATACTTTGCATTGGTATGGATTTTGCTTTATTGATAAAAATTTAAGGTCAATTTTGTTATATTGTGTGTATGTATTTTGGGTCTTGATTAAAGTATTATGTTTGTCCAGCTCATTTAAAGATGTAATGTACAATTAAGAAATATAGATTAATAGATAATCATGTATAATAGTCAAGCTTGTAGCCATGTTAGTTAATTTTCTTGATGGACAGATACATATTTCAAATTGATAGGCATTCTTCAAACTTTTCAAAGACTGCAGAATATAACATTTAAAATATTTTAATTAGTTAGGAATTTTCATGAAGTGAAACACATTTGCTCCTGGCAGTACCAATCTACTTCAAGAGGATGATGGGCATCGATGAGGCTCCTTATGTAGTTGGTTAGCCATTTGGACAAGAAACTGCTACTGCCTGGACTGCTGAACTGGACATGTAGGACCCACAGAGAAATGATTGCTTAAATTGCCTAAAGGTGAAACAATCGTTCTGGGTTCCTGCTTCATGAAAGAGTCTGTCAGACATTCTTCAGGACACTGAAGAAAATGACTTACAAACTGTTTCATGGAAAAGTTGATGGATACTATGGGCCAGTAGGTTGAAGATGGATGCCCTAACAGTATAGAAAAACTATGGATGACTGTCCAAGCAGTGAGATATCTCTGTCAATTCTAGAGTTTTGGAAGTTGCTTACAATGCATTTCCTGTTTACTTAGGTAATATTATATCATTCTAGATGGAGTTAAAGAATTTATAGTTATAGTTTTCCTTAGTTATGATAAAAGATAAAGTAGATTAAATATTGTAACTATTATTCTTGTTTGATACCTGTTTTATTATATGTAATTTTACTATATTAAAGTTAAAGCCCTCCTTTTTATTTAAACAGAAAAGGGAAGGAGATGTGGGAGTCCCCTCTGTGTGCTGTGATTACCATTAATGAATAAAGAAACTGCTTTGGACCTATAGCAGGGTAGAACTTAGGTAAGCAGGAAAAACTAAGCTGAATGCTGGGAGAAAAGAGGCCAAAGTGAAAGAGAAGCCATGGAGGCACCAGAGACAGATGCTGGGAACTTTAGCTGGTAAGCCACAGTCATATGGCAATATACAGAGTAATAGAAATGGGTTAAATTAATATAAGAGTTAGCTAATAAGTAGTTAGAACTAATGGGCCAAGCAGTGTTTTAAGTAATACAGTTTTGTGTGATTATTTTGGTTTTTGCTGGCTGGGATGAACAAGCAGCACACCCCAACAGTAGACATAGGCATCAAAAAATGAGTAGATAACATGTCTTACTATGGAAGAGATACTTTCTAAATGGAACTGGTGATGGCAGAATATCACAGAATAGCAAAAAGTACATTTTTTTTAATTTGATATTCAGAGGAGTATTCTCCAATTTGTTGAGTTCTATTTTCTCAATGAATGACTTTAGCTGCTTCATATGGAGCAAATATAACATGATCGGTGTGGTGTGGTTAAGATATTGCTACTAAAATTTGACTATTAAGTACAGTCAGAAGGAAATTCATATATAAGTGTGGAGGAATGTGACTACTGATGGACATCACTGTCATTAGTCTGATGTATCGATTTGCGCAGAATTATTATAGTAAAAGAGATTATTTCCAGGTGATATTGGCACATACCTTTAATCTCAGCCACTCGGGAGGCAGAGGCTGGTGGATCTTGGCTAGTTCAAGGCCAGTCTAGTCTACAAGGGATAGTTTCAGGACATTTAGGACTGTTACAAAAAACAAATGATTATCAAAATTATTATTAAAATGTAATTATTTATATTTATTACATTTTCAATAAACTGACTAATTTAAAAGAAAGGCTATGTTATGGTAAATACCTGTGCCATAATACAATAGTGTCTCCAATACTTCCTGGCAAGTTTATTTGAAAAAAAATATTTTGAGCACATTATTTTGTGACATTGTGGAGACCAAAAAGGTGATGTCCATATTTGAATGTCATGACATGATTTATCAGAAGAAATCAAAAATAGGTTATTTGTTAGGGAGTCCTAAAATATCAAGAACATATGTTTTTAGGTGCCTTCAATCCTACTAAATATGGAAAATTTTAAAAATCTCATATTTAGTGAGTAGAACATATCATATAGCCTCTGTGAAATCCTTCATAATGAGAAAAATGTAACAAATATCTTGGCTGACTTTGCATTGATTATGCTACATAAAAGTAAGTGGTTTGTTGGCTGAGACAGTGGTTTCAATGTCTCTGAAATTATGCCTTAAAGCTTCAAGCCTATGTGCTAGGTATACTATTTCTGAATTATTCCCTCTAATGTCGGCATCTCAAAGAATATAAAGAGCTTGGCTCATAAGAAAGGTCAAGAAAAATGAAGTGGGTTGTTGCCTTCTAAGGCTTTAATAATTATAAATTGTGAACAGGTGCTTCAATTTATAAAGTAGGTTAAATTTGTTTTCATTAGGAAACATACTACCTTATCATTTATAACTGGTAAAGATAAAATAATGTTAGTTTGAGCACACAAAAATATCCAATAACTAGGTCTAAAGAAAAGGCCTTTGCTGCCTTTTCTATTTATAATGACTGGCTCTTGGAAAATAACACATGATTAAATGAGACAAAGATTTCCATCCTTGATATTTAGGTTGCATTGAAGTTCCATGTCAGACAATCTAGGTATAACTAATTTTTATAGATTTTACTCAAGTGCTCATCTTATCAGATCTTGAAACTTAAATTCATCTGTTAATTAAGGATGACAGGTAATGATTCATTAAATTAACTGATTTATTCTAAGATGGATTATTTAATAAAACATTGAATAATATTTTATAACACCCATCAAATTAGTCACCACTATACAGTACCTACATAGCTTTGTATATGTGTAGGTAGAGAGCTATTGATTGACATAGGTAGATAGATATAGATAGATAGATACATACATACATAGACTATAGCTGAAATTCTCATTCTTTGAAGACTGAATCTTTGTTAAGTGATTAGTTATTTTTGTACATCTGGAAAATCACAAACAATATGTAATTTGGGCACATTTAGGCCACGTTATTCACTCTCCCTTATGCACAGTGGAGAAACAGTGAGTGATTCATAACTCATTTAACTAACAGACTCTAAATTCCATACAGAATCCTAGATGCACTCTTGATTTTATTCTGTATTTTAATCCTTTCTGCCTCAGATCACCTTTCTATATCTTTAGTGGTAGGCTAAACCGGTGAAGCCATTTTGGAATCAATCTACATTTTTTTCTTAAAAGATTTGACACAGAACTACTATATGACACCTCTTTACCATTCCTTAGATTAATTACCAATAGCTGGGAAATGAATTTATTGATGTGTGGAGGTCTAAAATTTTGAGCCCATTTCCACCTTGTCTGAAGGTCAGAGAGTTTCAGTTTGTTCACAATTGCTGAAAACAAGTGTGGCTACACACCTTGACTTATGGTGTGTTTGTTTGATGTTTTGGGTATTAAGATGGCCCATACAGGTAGATGGACTCCACCTTGACCAAGGCCAGAGAATTAAAGCATATTTCTGCTCCTTCTTTTAAAATAGGAGGTTTGACCTGTCTTCAGGATACTTGGTCTACAGTGTGTTCACTGCCTAAACAACAGAATGCTTTTCTCTTGGATTAATGCTTGATGAATCAAAGTATGGAAGCAAGCAACTGTTTGAGTTGTCCTTTGTATCATGTTAATGCAGTCTTTTGGCATCCTCCCCTTTTTGTGTTGGGGTATAAAAGTGTATGGAAAATAAATGAAGGTAAATTCACCATTCAGTATTCTGCTGAGTTGCCCTCTCATTACCATCCTATAGCTTAGTGATTCTTTCTTACCTCTGTTCCTCCAACTTAACATTTTTTCTAATTTTCATGCCTCTACTGTGGTAAATGATATACATGTTGAAGATGGTCTCCAACACCAAAGTTTGTCAACTACTGATGAGATAAAAAAAATATGAAAATATACACAAAAAGTTATGGCTAAGATGTAAAGAGAAATGGAGTCAAGAATTTTTTCAGATAAATGGGTAGAACAAAAAGACAAAACATAACTGAATGAGTTCACACAGTCCCAAAAGATAAACACATTAGGTTCTTTTCCATGTGTTATCTTAGCTACTAGTATTTGTTTTATGTGTTTGATTTGAACTATATGTGGAATCCAGTAAACCACAAACAAGCCACTGAGAGTTGATGTCTTAAAGGAAGTAATAAGTTTCTAAGAGGAAAAATAATTTTATTTATTTATTTTTTATTGAAAAATTTTCTGCCTCCTCCCCGCCTCCCATTTCCCTCCCCCTCCTCCCACTCCTCTCCCCCTCCCCCCACTCCATTCCCCCTCCCTCTCCAGTCTGAAGAGCAGTCTGGATTCCATGCCCTGTGGAAAGTCCAAGGTCCTCCCACCTCCATCCAGGTCCAGGAAGGTGAACATCCAAACAGGCTAGGCTCCCACAAAGCCAGTTCATGCAATAGGATCAGAACCCAGTGCCATTGTCCTTGGCTTCTCATCAGCCCTCATTGTCCGCCATGTTTAAAGAGTCCGGTTTTATCCCATGCTTATTCAGTCCCAGTCCAGCTGGCCTTGGTGAGCTCCCAATAGATCAGCCCCGCTGTCTCAGTGGGTGGGTGCACTCCTTGTGGTCCTGACTTCTTTGCTCATGTTCTCCCTCCTTCTGCTCCTCATTTGGACCTTGGGAGCTCAGTCTGGTGTTCCAATGTGGGTCTCTGTCTGAAGTCAAGATACCTTCATGTTGTTTTACCTTAACAGTCTCCAGAATCACATGTGTCTCTGCAGCCAAAAAGGTCAAAAAAGTACAATAATATACATAATCCAGATTCTCTGTGTATATTCCATTTTTATTGATTTTATTGATCTATACACTTATCTCTGCTCCTCTCCCTTTTACATTGCTTATTTTCTTTACTTATTTAATCTATTGCTGTCTGTCTGTACTCTTTTATATTACCTTTTCTCTCTCTTTGAAGATTTTACATCTTTTTATAGCTCTCTCTATTCTTTTCCTCTCTCTCTCTCAAGCCTAAGCATACTTTTTAAACACACTGTGTCTCATTTAGAGGCCATTTATGTGTGAATCTGTTCTATTGTGTAACTGAAATCCTTTTCTGACAAAGAGAATTTTTAAATGGTAAGAAGTGTGCTTGCAGCAGCCCTGAATGCTGGCTTGACCTCTCTTGGCTTTTTAATATGGCAGAGATACATTTAGCACCAGCTCTGGGACTGTTGGGTGGGAGCCATGCTCATCAACTCAACTCTGGGAAGAAAGGTGGAGCATATAAACCCTGTTTTGTCAGAGAAAAAGTAAATCTTCCATGCAGTATGTAGTACAACCTGGAAATGTCTCTTTGTATGGCAGTGGAAATCCACCATGCTTTTCTGCCTATACACACCTAGCAGACCTGAACCTGCTGCTTTCTCCAGCAGGGCTGCTGAGCAGCATGCATGTTGTCAGCTACTTTCTTCCTAATCCCAAGCAACATATAAGCACTTGGACTGCCAAATGTGTGGCTGGCCAGATGGGTTAGCCCCTAATGTATGAGCACCATTATGTGGAATGAGACTGCTCATTCATTCCTGGCCACCCAGTCCTGAGTAATCACACAGAAACCATATTAATTATAGCAGTATTTGGTCAATGACTTAGGTGTAATACTAGTTACCTCTTACATCTAAAATTAGCTCATGTCTATTAATCTGTGTATCACCACAAGGCTGTGGCCTACTGCTAAATTTCCTGTGGATGTCTTTCTCCTTTGGCAGCTACATTGTATCTCTCTGACACTGCCTACTTTATATATCTCTTCCAGCTTCGCTATTTTCTGCCCTGCTATAGTCTGAAGCAACTTCTTTATTTACAAATGGTGATAAAACATATTCATAGCATACATAGGGCAATCTCACATTACCCTCTGTATTCTGTGAATAAATTTTATCCCTATTGGTTAATAAAAAAGGCTGTTTTAGCCTATGACAAAGCAGAATATAGCCAGGGAAGAAATCTGAGAACAGGAAGAAATGTAGAGAAAGTAGGTGAGGTCAGGGAGACTGCATGTAGCTGCCAAAGGAGAAAGAAGCTAGAACCTTACTACAAAACTATTAACCACGTGGTAAAATATAAAATAATACAAATGGACTAATTTTAGGTGTAGGAGTCAGTTAACAAGAGGCCTAAACTAATAGGCCAAAATTTGTTGTCGTTAATTTTGTGAAGCAAGTCTATGATCATAAATAAAGATATATAACTTCCCTCTAGTCTTTCTTCTCCTCTCCTCTCTTCCCTTCTCCTCTCCTCTCCTCTCCTCACTTCTCTTTTTTTCTCTTCTTTCCATGTTCTTCATTCACAGTGAAATTTGTAATTCTTATTCAAGGCCATTCTGAGATTATTCAATTTTTAAGTTTCATCCTACTATTATTAGAATACTTCTGAAGTTATCACTTCAATTAATTAATAATGAATTTCTCATCATGGTTCTGGGGTCCTTTAAATCAGACATTCCTCCAATGTACTATCTCACCAAATACAATGCAGCATTCAGGATTCTAAATAATAGCTAAAATATAATTCATATTTAAGATATAATTTTAAGATATGATCTTAATATATATTTTTCAAATAATGTAGAAGGCATTTAACTCATTTATTTTTTTTTCTTGGCCAATATGTCCAAAGTTCTGACTTTTCATAAAAAAGAACAAATTAGTTATTCTAGCATTTGATAGACTAAAAGACTGCTTTAGTCTGATTGACTGCTGTAATTATGTGCACTACCTGGACTTTGAGCTTTCATTTATATTGTCTAGAGCAGAAATTTGTCAGACTAACTCATATGTAACCTTGTTCAAATGTTTACTAGTCTCCCTCTTATTCCTTTTCTTTTCTTCATCCTCCTAATTTTCTTTAAGATTGTTACTTCCTTTCTATGTCCTTTGATATAACTAACACCTGGGGCAATTCACACAGTTTATAGAGCAGACCTTCTCAAATGGAGATCCTGTTAAGCTATTGTTCTACCCTAAGCTTTTATTTTGAATAGTTCTAGTAAAATACACAGAACCCAACCCCATCTATAATACGTGTCATTAGTGTCATTTCCAGCATCCTCCCCACTCATTCATTTGAAGGTTTTAAACTTGGCAAGTGCATTTCTAACTCAGGATATTTGTACTTCTTATATATTATTTTTGAATATGTGCAGTTAATGAATATCCATAGTTATACATGCTTTTCTTCATTTATATATGACTTAGGTAATGTAAGCCATATATAAATAAAATATTTTTTCTTTATTTTTTTTCTGCTTAAAACAATCCCCAGTTCAGTGCTGACTGAAAAAAAAAAAAAAAGAGGATAGCAAGGCAGAAGGGTTGAGGATAAAAAAAAATTAAAGAAGATAAATCTTAGATGGATTTTAAGAAACATGGTTCTGTAATTATTCTTGAAATGTTTCTCAATGACCCATATACTGAAAACATGGTATCAATATTAGAGTCATAAGGGAATCAGTAGACATTTTTTTTAAATTTATTCTTTTCTCATTTGTTACATCCATACCAAGTTTCTCCTCTTTCCTTTCTTCTTCTTCTTCTTCTCTCCTTGTTACATCCTCTCTCCCCCAGATCCACTCTTCCTCAGTTTCCTTTCAGAAAATGACAGGCCTCCAAGTTATATCAACCAAAAATGAAATTTCAAGTTTCAATAATATCATGCATACTAGATCCTCAGGGCTCACTGTGGCTCAAGAAAACCAAACCCACAATCAGGGAGCTGGCATTGGTGTGACATAGGTTCTCTACATATATGTTATGATTATATAGCTTGCTGTTCTTGTGGGACTCAAATGAGTGGGTTGTCTCTGACTCTTTTGCCTGCTTTTGGAACCCTTTTTGTACTACTGGTTTGCTTCATCTAGCAGTAGACATTTTCACAGGTGGATTATATTGGGACATTTTTTTCAGGCATTGACAATATGCTATATTGAAAGAAAAGGTTCTTCACAGAGCCTGAAAGAACGGTAATCAACTTGATTTGGAAAAACAAAAAATCCAGGATAGCAACAACAAGCCTGTACAATAAAAGAACTTCTGGAGGCATCACAATCCCTGACTTCAAACTCTACTACAGAGCTACAGTACTGAAAACATCCTGGTATTGATATAAGACCAGACAGGAGGACCAATGGAACAGAACAGAAAACCTGGATTTCAATTGACACATCTTTGAACACCTGATTTTTGACAAAGAAGCAAGAAAATATCAAATGGAAAAAAAGAAAGCATATTTAACAAATGGTGCTGGCATAACTGGATATCAACATGTAGAAGAATGAAAATATACACATATCTATTACCATACACAAAACTCAAGTCCAAATGGATCAAAGACCTCAACATAAAGACACTCACACTAAACCTTATAGAAGAGAAAGTGAGAAATACACTTGAATGCATTGGTACAGGGTATCACTTCCTAAATATAACCCCAGCAGCACAGACACTGAGAGAAACAATTAATAAATGGGACCTCCTGAAACTGCAAAGCTACTGTAAAGCAAAGGACATAGTAAACAAGACAAAATGACAGCCTACAGAATGGGAAAAGATCTTCACTAACCCCACATCAGACAGAGGTCTGATCTCCAAAATATAGAAAGAACTCAAGAAATTGGTCACCAAAAGAACAAATAATCCTATGAAAAATATGGAGTACAGACCTAAACAGAGAACTCTCAACAGAGGAATCTAAAATGGCTGAAAGACACTTAAGGAAATTTTCAACACCCTTAGTCATCAGAAAAATGCAAATCAAAACAACTCTTACACCTTTAAGAATGGCCAAATCAAAAACACTGATGACAACTTATGCTGGAGAGATTTTGGGGAAAAGGGAACATTTCTGCATTGCTGGTGTGAATGCAAGCTGGTACAACCCCTTTGGATGTCAATGTGGTGATTTCTCAGAAAATTAGGAAACAATTTTCCTCAAGACTCAGTAATACCACTTTTGGTTATATATCCAAAGGATGCTCAATTGTACCACAAGGACATGTGCTCAACTCTGTTCATAGCAGCGTTTTTGTCATATTCAGAAGCTGGAAACAACCTAAATGCCCATCGACCAAAGAATGGATAATGAAAATGTGGTATATTTATACAATGGAGTACTTCACAGCAGAAAAAAATAATGACATCTTTTATTTTTCAGGAAAATCGATGGAGCTAGCAAACATTATTTTGAGTGAGGTATTTTGAGACACGGAAAGACAATTATCATCTGTACTCACTCATAGGTGCGTTTTAAACATAAAGCAAAGAAAACCAGCCTACAAACCACAATCCCAGAGAACTTAGTCAGCAATGAGAACCCTAAGAGAGGCTTACATAGATCTAATCTACATAGGAAGTAGAAAAAGACAAGATATCCTGAGTAAATTGGGAACATCAGGACCTTGGGGGAGGATTGAGGAGGTATGCGAGAGGAAGGAAGGGAAACAGAGAAAAATGTAGATCCCAATTTAAAAAAAAAAGAAGAAAAAAAAAGAAAGGAATGGTGACACATGAGCCTCTTTCTTCTCTTTCAAATAGTAACCACTAAGTGAATGACTTTCCTATGCTAGCTGCCTTCTGAAGATGTAGTTCTGTCATCAGGTACCTGAGAGCAATTATTTTGCCATCACTTGAATGAAATTGCCAAAGCGGTGGGACAACATAAACGTTTTTCTTACAATAAGTAGATTTATGTCAGGTATTTGCTACATGGGAAAGTTCACTAATGCACTCAATGAATGACAATAGTATTTATGGCAGTGGGTCAGTTGTGTTTTGGTAGACAATCAAGAGTTCAGTGTTGACAGGTTAAGTTTGAGATGTTTAGCAGATTCGTAGTGCTGTATAAACCTAGAGTTTAAAAGAAAGATGAAGATGGATCTATAAATGTGAAAGTAGTAGGCACAAGCATCCTGTGAAAATCCATGGGATTATCTAACGTCAAGCAGACTTGAGTCTAGCTTGAAAAACACTGGAAGACTGATTCTACCGGATTTTTATGTGAAAAAGAAAATCACAGGCATAAAAGAGTCTGAAACAAGAATCCACTGAGACGGTGGGAAACCTCGAGCTGGTTTTCTGTGTTCTAAGGAAATAAACAAGCAAATGTAGGTAAAAGAGGAGGAATCTACTAGATGACACTTGCTTACCAGTTTCTATCCACTGATACACTTCTTGCATTTTCCTTCTTATTACATAGTTTTGATGACTGCTCAACCTTGTAGTAGACTCTGTGTGCTATGCCAAATTAAACTTCTAACTTGGTCCAAGTCTTCTAATATGTTTATTTGGTAGTATTTTATCACAACTCACACAAGAATATGATAGCATTTTGAACATCTGGTGATTTTACATTGTCTTCTTCTTCTACAGTGTGCAATAACATTTTTCTAACTAATCCTATGTAATTTTGATGAGATGATACATTAGAAAGTTCTTAGGATATTTATAAAGCTCAGTGCTAATGCCAGGGTTCCACACTAATTTTGTAAGAAAAGCCAGGGGTAGTGAGGAAAGATGAAGAAATGGAAATGATAAGGTTTGGTTTGTTGCTTTTTTGATTTAAAATGAATCACTGACTGTGTTTAATTTCTGTTCCTCTCCTGTAACATGAGTTTTCAACTTTGCTACTCATAAGTTTAAGTCTTATAAAGTGCTTCCTGCTGAAATGCCATGCTGACTGGAATTCAGCAGCAAATAAATATTGCTGTCCTCACTAATTTGAAACAGTATGAGTTTTAAACCTCTAGCTGTGGGAGATTTATTAAGATTACAGTTTTCATCGCTATCCCTTCAGTCCATCAAGATAGGTCAAAGCTGTGTAAACTATTTTTTTTTAACCAGCAGCAATTTTCATTCTTTAAGACTCTGCCTACGGAGCTGTAACATTGTTAAAAACAAAAGTTTGAAATAAATGAAACACATATTCAGGCATCCTTGTAAATATTTTAACCTGTCTTTGAATGGAATGAAGATTGTTGAATATTTAATTTAATTATAACTTTACATCATAAAGTAACTCTTCATAAAGTACAAGATGTACTTTCCATACTTGAAATTCTTATGCTTCTTTTAAATTTATACTATGAGACACTGAACTTTAAAATAAAATGTGTAGTTTTACATTTACTCCGAGGTGGTAAATATTGAAGACAATACCTTTCTTTCAGCATTTATAGGTTTCAAAGTATAAATTTAGTTTCCCACATTATTGTATTCATTGCTTGAGACTCATTGGCTTCTCAGAGATAATTAAATGGATAATAACTTAAAATGTCCCTCCTCATGGTTCATTAATATTCATTAAAATGAGTTCTAGAAATACTTTAATGCTGAGAAAAATGTAAAGAAATATGTTTGGTGAAGAAACTGAATTATATTGAGCACTACTTTATGTAACAGAAATCAGTACTTGTAAAGACTGCTGTCTTACTACACAGACTTAGGTGAAAGCTCACAGAAAGGCTAGCTCTTTCAGCTGGTAGGACCAGCATTCACATAAAATAACAAAATTGAATCTTTAAGCAACAAAATACTTAAAAATATTGATTGAGGTTTTATAGAGAATTCTATAGTGAATATTTACCTCAAGTGAAAAAACTCCCTTTTGATTAAAATTATCAATAATTTATCTAATAACTGCTCTTAATTTCAGGGTGCAGATATCCAGTCAATATAAGGACCTCTTACAACTGTAATTTTAGTTTAAGAGTATTTATTTCTGTGTAGTATATGTGTAGTTATAAATTGAATGTGTACTGGATCCCAGCAAAAATATAAAGAGTATATTTTATTTTTATATTGATGTATATGTGTATGTGTGTTGTGTGAGGAAGCACACATGCACAGAAGTCCTATGGAGGCTAGGAGGCAGTGAGGGATTTAGTATTACTGGAGTGACAGTTATGAGTACAGAATTTAGGTTCAGTTGAACACTAGTACTCTACAACAGCTTCAGACACTTAACTGGTGGGCCATCTTTCCACCCTACGTAGTAATACTTTAATTGTTCAGCTTTGGAACACAATTACAAATCTATCAAGCTTACCTCATCCATATATCCCTATCCTCTGCAGTTCGGTTTTATTTATTTTTTATTGTAATTGTCGAGCCAGCTCTTGAATATAGAGAGGACACTAATCCTCGTTGTGTCTTGTGGGGGTAAATTAACCACTTGACGTTTTTATGCCTTCATTGTTGCCTCTGGAAAGTGATTAAAATGCTTTAGATTTATGTGATAAAACTCCTCCTACTCATTATACTTTCACTTAATCTTATAAACTGATCCATAAACTCAATACATAAATAAAGTAGTGTAGCTCTTTTTCTCTAAGTAAATCCTATGGCTCTCTAACGGACAGACTCATATACAGTCATATTGAGCTGATTTGTTTCTCCTTCATTTGCACAAGAATTCTAAGAATTCACATGGTCAGACAGGAGAAAGTAGCTATCTTCCTTATTTCCAGATTTCCACTGCCATAAAATCAGTGTTCAAGACTTAGAGTCCAATAGTGCCTCATTCTCCGGGTCTTCTATTGGGATGCTTGTTAAGTCACTATGGAGTCCTTATAGAAGTAAATCTCTTTCTGTCACTGCTTCTCTCAGGACTTCTCTACCTCCCTTCTCCTTTTCCCCTTCCAACCACCTATCTTTTTCTCCCTTTTGCTCCTACCCACTCCCAGTGTCTTCTTCCCTTTCCTTCTCCCCTTTCTTTACTCCTTTCTCTCCCTTGCTTTCTACTTTCATTTTTCCTCCACGTGTCCCTTAATTCTGAAATTTTCTAATCAAGCTCCATTTACTCTGCTTGACTCGAAGGCGTTACTTCCATAAACAGGAAATTAGGCGCTATTTTGAGCTCCCAGGGAAATTGTCTTCTCTTTAAGACAGAAAAATACAGGCAAAACCTTCAAATGTTTCCACACCCAAATCACAGGACCTTACCCTTTCTTCTGTGTTACTGCGATGGATAATATTTAGACAAAGGTGTTCCAATGAACTGCTAGGCACTATGTAGTCATAAAGACAGATGTAAAGAAAGGTGTTTATAGGTATATTAGTTGGTCTCTCGTAACCTGTTCCTGGAGACTTGTTTATACCATTAAATTGAGAATTCCAGCATTGCATTTACAAAGACCTCATTGTTACATACAAATCTTCTCAAATTGTAGCCTTCTCATAGAAAAAAAAATAGTATATTTTATTCATTGACCCCGGTTATCTCTATTTGTATTTTTGTTTGTTTTTTGTTTTTTTTTGATACTGGGTTTCTCTGTAACTTTGAAGCCTGTCTTGACTCTGTAGACCAAGCTGACCTCAAATTCACAAAGATCTGCCTGCCTCTGCCTCCTGAGTGCTGTGATTAAAGACATGTGGTACCACCATCCCGCCTGACCCCACTTATCTTTAAATGTGTAAACAGCATATGTGTGAATACAGAAAATAATTGACAGAAAAATTAAAAGATGTGCACATCTAATTTTACACAGGTAGTATTGTTTTAATTTTAATTTATAATTCAATACAGAATATTTTTAATTTAAAATTAATATTTTGAAATGTTTTAGTATAAATTTGTTTGCTGGTTTCCAAACTCAAAATGTAGTAGATAATTACTGTAAAGCATTAGAAAACTTTTTTTATTCAGTCATCTTACAGTTGTCAGTATTGCAAAATAAAAATGGTTTTAAAGCAAACAAAGGGATTTTTTTCAACTTCTTATTTAGTAACCATCCTTAAAAAATAAATAATTTTGAGATTATATGCATGTTATATTGGTAAGTACAATACTGAATATTTCTGTATTTTGTGTATGTCGTATGTTTGAATGATTTGCTTTTTCATACTTATGTTTATATAATGCAGACTACTTGTAGAAAATCTATTTGTATATTCTATCATTTCAGAGGTAAAAGGCCCTGCTACTAAAACTGATCAAGTGTGAACAAAATCTTTCTTGTTCTCCTTCAACTCAGCATTTCCTAGACTCATTTGCCCATGAAGCACTTTTCTACTGTCATTGTACTTAAGATGACCTTTATTTCATTTTACTCTGTGGTGTGTGTGTGTGTGTGTGTGTGTAAATATATGCCATGTGTATCCCGGTGCCTACAAAGAAGAGAAGAAGGCATCGTGGATTTGGAATTACTGCTGCTTGTAAACTACCCAATGGATGCTGGAAACTGAATGCTAGTTCTTTGGATGAGCAGCAAGAGCTCTTAGAAGCTCAGCCGTCTCTTCTGCTTCTTGGTTGTTTTGGAGGTAAAGAACCTTATTCTGTAACAAACAGTTTAGAAGAAGTAGCAAACCTCTACCCAATACACAACACAGCATGAAATTCTCATTGAGAAAAATATTTTATTGGCTAAATTGCTATGATACAAAATTAAACAGGAATAAGTAACAATTATTTCATCTATATTGATATCTTTGGCATGTCATTGAATTAATTTATGTGGTATTGAATTTTATTCATATACTTAATTTCACCTTTCATTTTTGTGTTATTTTAATTGGCTAATCTATTATCCAATTATTGGTAAAAATTTAATTGGGGAGAAGTTTGTACATGCATTTCATTTTAAGGTTCTCATAAATGTATAACAAACTATTAAAATTATTTCTGTATTTTCAAATTTTCTAAACTTAATTACAGAAATACACTATTGTATTTATCTTCTCCTGGTTTACTTTAAATATTTATTTTTATATATATTTGGAGAAAAAGAGATAGAGAGAGAGAATGGAGACTGTGTTACAATAACATGTGTAAGTATAGAAGACAAAATAGGGCATCATCAAATCCCTGGAGCAAGAGTTAGAGGTGATTGTGACTCTCTTGGTATCTATACCAGATACTGAACCTGAATGTTCTGGGAAATAGGAGGTGTCCCAAACCACTATGATCACTACCCCAGTCCTTTGGTGAAAATTGTATATATTGATGGTTATTAACACATTAAATCTACATTTTGTTTAAGAATGGGAAAATTGAAATGGGAAATTTCAAATTGTAGTCATTTTGTATTTGCACATATATAACACACATAAAGATGCATACATGTATATACATTTATATGGCACATATGGACACACATATTTTTTATATATGACAAATGTTTTGCAGGTTTTTCTCAAAGTGAATTTTTGAAAAATATTTTGTATTAAAAGTTTCATTTTCTCTATAGTTACGGAGGCTTAGCATGAATCAGTTTGTGATATTTTCTTTGTTTTTTCCTTGTTTCATAGGGAGTCCCCATATTTGCCATGGATTTCATATATTCCATGCTGAGATGAACCATTCTCTTCTTTTCTAATTTAGGAATTTTAGCTTTTCATTTATTATTCACATTTGTTACGAACAATAATCTTCTAATTCTAAAATACTTGTAGATGGCAGGGGACACAGCTGACTGAAGTTTTGGAAGACTTCAAGTTTTGAGGCATTTTTAATTCTGCCAAAATTAATAATATGCTATTTTATAAATAATTTTATTTTCATATTTGAATGCAGTTCATAAAGAAGTGATATTTTTAGGCATAGGACAGCTTTGGTTTATATCTTAAATGTCACTCAAGGATTTAAGATTGCTACACCAATCTGTGTTACTAATGAGAGGAGATAAGTCATTGGGAGGCCGGGGTTAAGGAATGTTAGGTACTAGAGCATGCCCTTTGAGTGATTAGCACATTCTGAGACTTCTTTCATCTGTGTCCATGTGCTTTCAATCTTTCAGGAAGTGTGTTGTCCTTTGCAACATAGTCCCACTCATAAAAACAGCAGAGACATTGACTGTGGACAATGAATCTGCATGCAAAATATATCTTTCTTTTACATAAATCGATTTTCTCTGAAATTTTTGCCATAGTGCTGAAAATTGGGAACTTTGAAAGTGGTGTAAACGAAGACTTCTTCTTAATATTTCAAAATATCATGGACAAAATCTGAGGTCCCTAGAGAACTTGCCAGTGCCATTGTTACTTTCATTGTTATAAAAGTGTTAAATAATTATGTAAGATGCAATTTCTTCTGAGTACAAATAAGTCTTCATACATGTATGCCATAATCCATAGATTCTTGAATAAAAAGCCTAGGATGACTGGTTTCAGTAATCTCAAGAATATGCTACTTGTTGTAGCCATCTATATGTTTTCTTCAAAACACAATTAAATGTTCTCTGAAGTGCCAAGGAAGGGTAAGCATATACAATAAAAAAGTAAATTTATCTAGTATATGATAATGTCAGAACAACAATCAGTTTCATCAACATGCACTGGATAAATGATAAATTTGCCAATTAGATTTTAAAGCAGGAAATAGTTGAATTAGCACATCTGAGAATATTATGTAGGGCTAGTGAGATGGTTCAGTGGATAAGAGCACTGGCTGGTCTTCTAAAGATCCTGAGTTCAATTCATAGTAATGAAATTGTGGCTGGCTCACAACTATTTATAATGGGATTTGATGCCCTCTTCTGACATGCTGGCACACATAATGAGAGCATACTCACATATAAAAAATAAATAAATTAAAAGAAAATTTCATGTGACTTTCTATTTAACTATTCTTAACTATATTTCAGGATATGTGTTTCTGTGTATATTTAAGAAATACACATAGAAAGACAAAATTCATCATCACATAGCAATAGTAGATGACTGAAAACTATTTAGGGACTTTAATTCCACCTAAGTTAAATAAAAAAGAGGAAAAGGTGTAAGTATAGTCCTGTCAACATCATATTACATCATATTCCTCCCTCTAAATATTTTACAATCAATTTTATCAATTGTGGTTAGTACAATTTATTTTAATTTTCCATAAATAGTGTACCATTGGGGATACTTGAAAAATATGATGAAAGTAAACCTTATTCTCATGATGTTTATTTAAAGTACTTGCAGATATAAGTAGCCTTCTGAAAAGTTTGAACTCTGATATAACAAGGCAAAATCATCGCACTAGAGAGTAAAGTATTGAGCTCATGACTAAGAAGAACACTAAAAAAAGAAGCTCATGACTAAGAAGAACACTAAAAAGAAGAAGAAGAAACTAGTCCCCAACACTCAGGAGGCAGAGGCAGGCGGATCTCTGTGAGTTCGAGACCAGCCTGGTCTACAAGAGCTAGTGCCAAGACAGGCTCCAAAACCACAGAGAAACCCTGTCTCGAAAAAACAAAAAAAAAAATAAAATAAAAAAAAAAAAATAAAAGAAGAAGAAACTAGTCATGTAAACATTTTATTGAGAACAGTTTTGGTCAGAAGCAGAGTAAGTAGAAAGTTCTTACACTGGAAGCATTTTGATACAACAATAGAAAACAATATCTTGGATTGTAACAAGCAACAGCAGAATGATAAAATGTACAATACTAATATTTTGATTAATTAATTACATTTTTGAGACAGAGTTTATGTAATCCAGACTGACATCAAATTCTCTATGAAGTCAAAGGAAATTGAAGTCCCGATTCTCCAACCTCTACCTCTGATATGCTGGAATCACAGACATTTTCCTCTGTGTCTGTTTCAAGAAGTAAGATTTCAAAGAAAATGTTTCAGGGCTTATTGTCACTAGCAGGCTATATGAAAAAGTTTGTTTTTTATTTGATGCAAATGTGTATTGTCAAACATTTTAAGCAGAGAAGATTTTGCTTTATGCAAACTATGCTGGGTTAAATGTAAGAATGTTATTATGTGACATAGTTACAAGCAAATGTTCCATTTATCCAATTTTGTTGCAGTTAAATGGAGGCTCTTCACTGCTGTCAAAAGAAGTCCTGTGCAATTCTCTAGTCATTCCCTTCTCTTGTGTGAAAATGACAGGTATTGAAGATTTAAACTCCTACAAAATGGAAGCTTATTACTCACACACTAAACTATCACATTCAGTAGTGGCCACTGGAAATCGTGTGGGACGGACATCCTCAGTATGATTTGTCTTAAACCATTGAAAACATTGGAATAGGCAAGACTGTTTAATTTATAGAACAACCAAACAGTATGACTAGTAATTGATAAAACAAATGTGTGACCGAAGATTCAGTTAATGGCAGGCATTCTGTTAGGTTGTGATCTGTGCTTTTGGTCATTAGCTGTAAAGTATCAGGATTTATAAAGGCATTAAAATATGTTTCCTGTATCTATTCTAAAAATACTTGTCTTTAGAAGCAAACTATAAAAGCAACTATAAAAATATTCCTGGTGAAAACTATTATGTTAGGTATAGTTATTGCAGAGTATTGAAAATAAAGCACAGGGAATCAATTTATATTTTATAGATGAAGAAGATGAATGTCGGGAGCCACCATTTCAGAGTGACTTCTGCATCCATCCCAACTGTGGCAGGTTCGCAGGGTAGTAGTATAAGCATTAGAAATGTTAAGCAGGGCTGGGTGGTGGTGCAGGACTTTATTCCAGCACTCAGGGAGACAGAGGCAGGTGACTCTCTGAGTTTGAGGCCAGCCTGGAGAGTGAGCTCCAGGATAGTAGAGATACACAGAGAAACTCTGTCTCATAAAACCAAGCCAAACCAAAACCAAAACAAACAACAAAACAAAAAAAAAAAGAAAGAAGGAAAGAAAGAAAGAAAGAAAGAAAGAAAGAAAGAAAGAAAGAAAGAAAGAAAGAAATTTTAAGTAGGAGGAACAGAGATAAGAAAGAAACACAAAGACATAGGATTGTATCAGAGAGAGCAGCTCAGTGCCTTCTGCATACTGAGTTCCCCTCGTCTGTTTCCCATAGACCAATATAAAAGATGTATGGAAATACAAAATTTTCCATACCCTAATACAAAAGGGGGGAAGTAGAAGACTGCTTTTACATGACACAAAGGATAACCAGAACAATTATTTGCTACAACACTTGAGACATCAAGCCATTAAATGCTGAGCAAAGGTATTTGATGTGTGGGCAGTGAAAACACCTTAGACCAAGTATCCTGTAGGCAGCCATTCGCCAAGTCAAACCTCCTATTTTAAAAGAAGTAAGCCAGACCCAAAAAGAGGAACATGGGATGTACTCACTCATATTTGGTTTCTAGCCATAAATAAAGGACATTGAGCCTATAACTCAGGTTCTAAGAGAAGCTAAATAAGAAGGAGAACCCAAAGAAAAACATATAGGCATCCTCCTGAATATTAACCTTCATCAGGCGATGAAAGGAGACAGAGACAGAGACCCACATTGGAGCACCGGACTGAAATCTCAAGGTCCAAATCAGGAGCAGAAGGAGAGAGAGCACGAGCAAGGAACTCAGGACAGCGAGGGGTGCACCCACACACTGAGACAATGGGGATGTTCTATCGGGAACTCACCAAGGCCAGCTGGCCTGAGTCTGAAAAAGCCTGGAATAAAACTGGACTCGCTGAATACAGCGGACAATGAGGACTACTGAGAACTCAAGAACAATGGCAATGGGTTTTTGATCCTACTGCACCTATTGGCTTTGTGGGAGCCTAGGCAGTTTGGATGATCACCTTACTAGACCTGGATGGAGGTGGGTGGTCCTTGGACTTACCACAGGGCAGGCAACCCTGACTGCTCTTTGGGCTTACGAGGGACGGGGGACTTGATTGGGGGAGGGGGAGGGAAAGGGGAGGCAGAGGTGGGGAAGAGACAGAAATCTTTAATAAAAAAAAATAAAATAAAAGAAGAAGCAAAAAATATGCTTGAATTCCTTGACCTTTGATCAGGGTGGAACAGATCTATCACTATGGGCCATCTTAATATCCAAAAACACCAACTAACCACACCATCATAGGTCAGGGTGTGAAGAAAGATGCTTGTAAGAAATCCCACACTAGCTCAGAGTTGAGAAATAGATGGTTATTTATTTAGGGGTAAACTCACAAATCAGAATCCTCTGCTGGAAGAGAGACCAGACACTGAAATCTGCAACGGTAACGGAGAGGCCAGAGAAGAAAACGCAGACACAGGCTCTGCCTCAGCATACATAGTATTAGAGGGCACGCCCCCGTAGGCGGGTAACCACAAGCTTTACCCATTGGTTTCTAAGAAGTACTTGAGACTGAAGCCTTAGATACCACAGATTTCTGAACTTCATGACACCTGAAATGTTAGCAGTCTTCTTCTGAGACATCTATCTTATTATCTCTCAACAGTTTCATAAGTCTTTAGTTTTTCACAATAAAACTTCTTTTTATGTGAATATACATGCTGTGTTTTTTTTTTATTTTAGTTAATAAAATGTTGCTTATAACCATTATAAATGAAGGCATCACAACAATTACCTGGGAACAGAGCTGAAATAATTAAAAGTACCATCTAGGATCATTTCTGTATAATTGGAAGTGTTTGGTTAGAAGTGAGACCCTATCCCTCTGGCACCCCTATATCTAAAGTGTCTAAAATATTTGGGTCCAGGCATCACCCCAGCTCCTTGGCATCCATATAGCCAAGGAGTCTGGAATGTTTGATGGAAAATTCCATTCCAAGGCATCTTCCCAGGAGTTGCCACAGTCCAGACTCCACCTCCGGGAAAGCCTGCCAAACAGTGACCCCTCCCACAGGCTAATTAAACTGCTCCCCAGAGAACAAACACATGTTCTTCTGGTCTTCCTATCCCCTCTCTGTGGTCTTCCTGGTTCTCTTTTCCTTCTTTTTTTTTTTTGTTTTTTTTTTGTTTTTTTTTTTTTTTTTTTTTTTT
>JABTXL010007139.1:32983227-33008583 GCA_025134845.1 Neodon shergylaensis
CCATTGGCCCAGGGCCACATGTTGGAAAACACCCTCCCTGGCTCCTGCTCTCCACCAGGCTAACAACGGCTTTAGGGCCCAGGGCCCATATGTTTGTCAGGTCATCTGTTGAAGTCACAGGCCTGTGCCAGGCACCTGACCCTACAGAAACAGGAAGGCAGTTCTTGCCCTCGTGGGTCTCCTTCAGACAGGAGATATCCTTCCAAGGATTTCCTACACCTCTGTTTTTGACTCAAGAGTCTTATCAAGGTGAATGTATTGTGCTAAGGCTTTGAGTCCCAAATCTTGGCATAGACTTGTAATATGGGCATCTGTAATTCGAAGCCAGATCCTCAAATGTCTTTGGGCTATGTTTTACAAAAACTTACCCTTTTAAATTGGGTCTGACACCATACATCTCTTAATGCCTAATGTAAAACAAACAAGTCATTTGGTTTCTCAATACTGTGTTCTCTCTCTCACTCCCCTCCCCCTCTCCTCCTCTTTGCTTCTCTAGATGTTTCCTGTTTGTCTCACACTGGGATTCTTTCTATAACAGATCCATTTTCCCCTGTTGTTCGACTCTAAAACCTTACAGGTGTTTCAAACTTACATTTCTGTTTTCTCTTGCAACATCTGCTAATCTGGTCCTTAATGGGACCACCTGTGTGCTTCTCTGACTTCTGCCTACAGCAGAATTTTTAAGTTGTTCAGCTGACACAGGTTCCTAAAAATGTTTTATTTGTCTCTCTGTTAAAACAATGTTGCCACACTATGCTTCTTTTATGTGTATGTGTGCATGTGTGTTTGTTTTCAGAGTATCCTTGTCTTATTTCTATGTGTGTATGTGTGCGTGTTTTAAGATCTGTAAAACTTGTAACTCCAGATTACAACAGCTCTGGAAAAATACAAACACGTGGGTATCTGCCATTTTGACCTCAGCACCATCTTGAGTAAGAGTACCCATGAGTGCTGGACCTACCAAGGAGATATTCTACCTCCAAAATTCTTTGACCTACTAAAATATTTCTTCTAATCTTCTTGCCTCTATTAGCATGGTAAACTGTAACTAATTCTCTAAATTTAACTTATGTCTGTAATTTTAATATACCTAACAGGTAATGATACCCTAATTCCCAAGCCTTTATAGATCTAAG
The DNA here is from genome assembly GCA_025134845.1 of Neodon shergylaensis. NCBI lineage: Eukaryota > Metazoa > Chordata > Mammalia > Rodentia > Cricetidae > Neodon > Neodon shergylaensis. The sequence continues at coordinate 32,984,364 of JABTXL010007139.1, forward strand.
AGTATGTTATTTAACAAAAGAGCTTCTAACACAGAGACATGCCAGTTCCTGCAGCATCCTATAACTCCTCCATGAAGATGCATGCTTACAGAAGACCTTCTGTCTGGTTCCAACTCTCCTGGCTCAAAAGGTGACCTACAAACTAAAATATGGATTTAAAGGGCATATTTGCTTTTGTGTCTAAGTTATTCACCTGTGCTTCTCCTGTACAACCAGGGCACTTCTCTGTCCTATTATTTCTGTCAGTTAATGACCCTTCCCATGTCAGTAATAACATGTTTTCTTTTTTTTTTTCTACTAGCTACCTTCCTTCTCCTCTCCCTCAAGGAACAGTTGCCTGAGGTCTTCAGGATGGCAGTAAACCAGATGGCTCTCCAGTCATACCTCTCACTGAGCCTGAGCCCACCAGCTCCCAACTCTCCCCTCTCTCACATCACTCCATGCCTGCAGGAAGTAACTGGGCTTAAGTAAGCACCCCTTGTACCCAAAGACTGTGGGATGTTTGGTTGAAAGATTCATTGCAGCTTCTGAATACCTTATATCCAGAGAGTTTGGAATGTTCTGTTGAAAGTGAGATCCCAACCCCCTGGTACTCCTATATCTGAAGTCTGGAATGTTTGGGTCCAGGTGTCACCCCAGCCCCCTGGCATCCATATACCCAAGGACTTTGAAATGTATGGCGGAAAGTTTTGTTCCAAGGCTCCTCCCCTGGGAGTTGCCACATTCCAGATTCCACCCGACAAATGGTGACTCCTCCCCAGAAAGGGTCAAACCACTCCCACAGGCTATTTAACCTGCCCTCAGAGAATGAATACATGGTCTTCTGGTTTTCCTTTCCCATTTTCTTCCCGGTTCTCCTTACCACTCTCTGTGTTTTTCTGGATGGGCCACCTGGGAGCACTGGCATCCATTAAACCTGGGCTTTTTCTAATTCTGCTTGTGTTGGTCTAATTTGGATCATTGAGTCCGTGGAGAGGCTTGTCAGACAATGAAAAATTTACAAGAAGAAATAAAGTAAACCCGTCTTATAATCTGTGGTCAAAAAAATATGTTCTATGAAAGAATATGTCTCTGGGATAATTAATACCCTTATCAACAAAAGTGAATTCCAATGATTCCCTTGTAATCATTACAGTTTATACCATCTTGGGCCTGAAAAGAAAATTGTGCTCATAAAGAAAATGTCACCTACTCTTGCATTTTCTCAGTACATTGTTCTACTTCCATGTCTTTTCCACCTGATTGACATTTAGCAAAGAGCTAAAAATTCAGATATCATAAATTGAAATTCCTAGAATCTGATGGCCTAGCTTAAAGGTAAATGATACTTCTGAGCTCTGAACTTCTGTTTTCAATCAATTAACACCACAGTGGGGAAAGTGAAAGTAGAATTTATTAAATAAGTGAGGGAAAAGCTTCAAAGCTCTGACTTTTGAATTGAACGTATTTCATCAGAGTAAAGATTAGGAAAATGCCTAAAATAAGCAAACTTTTACAACTGTAGGTAACGTTTTGTTTTTGTTTTTGTCTGCAAGAGTGATGTACTCTTACATCCTGGAAACATTCTTTCTGTGAATGCAGTGAAGCATTTTACTATGTTCAGTACACCTTTGTGATTAAAACCAGGACAAAATCACTGATGTACAGAATACACTTCAGTGTGAAAAAAGATTATTTCCCCTAAAATCTGGAACAAAAAGAAGGGTGCTCATTCTTAGTCAATATATCATTTGAAACCTTTTCATCATACAACTTTAAATATACTTTATATTGCACACAGTCACTTTTCCTGAAATAAATTTTTCTTCATCTAACAAACAATTTTTTCTTCAAATTTAAGAATTTAGTTTCATTTAGAGATCAATCAAGCAACAGGTTATGAATAAAATAGACTGTCAGATGGCTAGAGAAAAAACTGATTATTGAAGGCAAAAGAAGATATATACAATTATTAATAAACAGTCCCCTTAAGTGAGTCTTCCACAGAGGAAAATAGAAGGTGTTTAATTTTAATTAGTACATAGTTTTTATTTTTATAATTTTGTTTTATTGAGTTACAAACATGCTTTCATTTCAGACTATCAGTTAAACTATGAACCCTTAATAGTCAGGAAAGATGATTTAAATGTATAGTCAGCTGTCCAGTAGAAGACAGGAACATAGTGTGAACAGTGTAACATATCTTAAATAAATAAATAAACAAATAACCAGATAGCTCCAAATGAAAGGAGCTATGAGAACAGTTCTTACATGTTTATATTAGGTCAAATGTTTATCAAGCTTTCTTTGAAGAATAAAAGCAAAGTTACATAGTTATACTTTTGTAGTGAATATAAATTGCATTCTCCTACTTAGACAGTCTTAATATAACAACACCCACAGAATAGCACATTTAAAAGGTGGGATCTTCTTTAAAATATGCAGAGTGATAGTTGTCACTAAGAAGACTGCATTGTAATGGGCATCTTCATGTCCTGTTGTTCCTCACTGTGCTGTTTCTCAGAGTGCTCACAACTAAAGGAGATCCATTGCTATTTCTTAGGTTTATTATATGAAAATAGATCATTTCTGATTAGTGACTAACTAATATGACACCAATCAAACTTATTAAGTCCAATATGTGTGTGTGTGTGGGGGGGGAGAGAAAGAAAGCCTACATAGTACATAACTCAGCCAAAACTATATAAGGACAACTCAATAAACAAATAGATTCTGACTAGCTATTGCAGGTGAAAATATAAATATATCAGTGTCCAAATGATCATTAAATATGTCTATAATTTATAGGCTGTATACCTGTTCACTTACAATGTCAGAAGGATTGGAAAGTAAATGTCACTTTTGTTATAACATTAGTCAATATTTTCTCTATAGTTTAGTCACCATATTTATAAATAAGCATAACATTTGATTTATCTTGTGTTTAATACATTTGTTTTCTCCATTAATGTAATAAATTACCAAATAATGATGAACCTAGCAATCCTTGCCATGAGGAGGAATAAAGGAAAAGATGGAGCGTGTGATCCTAGCCTTTGTATATACCAAAACCCTACCTTAATAATAACATTGATGTAAATAAATGAATAAAAACCTAAAGGCATTAGGAAACTCATATTGTAACCCTCTTCTCTGGAAAAATGATACATTAGTCAGCATAGACTGAAAACTAGAGACATAACAGCAGTTCAGATCTATGGCAGAAGGCACTTCTGTATATAAAGTAGAATTTTATGTATATAATTACCAGATTAACAAATTATACATATTCTGTGGGGAGGACAAAGAACAAAAACAGTGAATATAGTGCTTGAAATGGTGAAAATGGAGGCTCAAGCAAACAAAATATATTCTTAATTAGTAATTGAAAAGACAAAAATATGCTTACAAATATAAACCAAAATTATTACAACAAATGCAAGGAACTTTCTGGCAAAAATGGACATTTGGACATCAGGATACTTGTGATAGGCAAGGAAAATGATGTTCTGAAGTAAATGACAAGTCATGCTGTTACCTTAAAATTTTTGCTCTTCAAACTGGTTTTACCACTCCTGGGAAGAAATCACAAATAAATCATTAGTTCCAGTAGACTAGAAAATGATCTGTAAAAACAGTTCAAACTTCTGGTATCTGTAATTATAATACTATATGACAATCATATTGAGAAGTGTATATGGATCTTGAAATGTAAATCATATTATAGTTTATATCTAAGTTTCCTCTACAACGTCATCTTCTTAATGCTTGATTCCCCATTTAAGGTTTTAATATTTTTGAGGATATGGTTGTTTCCAGAAGGAGACCTAGCTTAAGTAACTAAGTGTTGTCTTTTCAGGCTACAAATAATCTCTGGTTTGTGGAATACAATGATATTGTCAGCACACTACACATTTTGATGTAATCCCCATTATGAAGAATTAAAACCATGAACCATAATAATTCCTCCTTTCTGTAGGCTGCCATTTTCTCGTATTTTGACACAACAATCTAAAAGATGAATGCTATATTCCATTATAATGTTTTGAGGAAAAAAGATGAAGCTTTAGATACACATGAAGATAGGAGTTTCTGTCCTGCTTGATGAAGCAGCCATTCAGTAATACACAGAGGCTTATTTTAATTATAAACTAGTTTTTCCATTGGCTCAGACTTATTAACTCATTCTTACAACTTAAATTAACCCATAATTTTTATCTATGTTTAGCCACACGACTTGGTACTTTACTCTGTGCAGTATTCTCATCTTACTTCCTCTGAATCTGGGTGGCAACTGCAGACTGAGCCATTCCTATTCTGAGAATTCTTATTCATTTTGCCTTACCTATACTTCCTGCCTGGCTGCTGGCCAATCAGTGTTTTATTAAACCCATATGAGTAGCAAGTCTTTACAGTATACAAAAGCATTATTCTACACCATACATGTATTTTTATGCACAGGAAACAAGGATACATAGGTAGAGGAGAGAAATATTTGGAAAATGCCTTGATGAATTCAGTGATATGACAATAAGCCAGATTAAGTCAGTGATTAACAAGTGATGAAAAGGGAATGCACATTTTCCTCCCAGACATGTCTGAGGCATGTTTGTCTCATCCACAATATAAGTATAGAAAATGACACAAATTACAGGTTTACAGTCCCTTAAAAGTGACTGAATAGATTTATCTTGTTTTTATTTAGCTATCTTAGGGCAATTATTTACATCACAAAATAAAACTACTCCAGTCAGAGAAAAAAGTAATTCTAGTGCTATTTAGTATGTGTATTGGGATGCTTTCTGTTAATTGGCATGAGCTAAGGTCATTTTGGAAGGAGGAACCTTAAGCTGAGACAATTCACCCACCAGAGTGGCCTGGACACAAACTGGCAGTGCAGTTTTGATTGTTTTCTGATGTGATGCTTCCATACAGTCGTGATGCAGAGAGAGATGTACAAATGAAGGGAGGCTTTAAACGCTGAAACTCCATCCTCAGTGACACATTTCCCACATCACAGACACATTGCCTGGACCTCCCCAAATAATCTCATTAATTTGCAAAACTGGTTAAAAGCCTGTATTTATGGGAGATGTTTTTGCTTAAATTGCCATAGTGTTTGAGTACAAATGTCATAGAATTAATCACTTTGTATGCTAATAATTAAAAATGCATTATAAAAATATGCTTTATATAAATGGTTTAAAAATTTAATCAAGAGCCAAACTTATGGAAATTATTCTTTAAGTTACCTTATATTCATTTAATCAGATATCACTCTATATAAGATGGCTATTTGAATCAAATTTTAGATGCCAAAATTCTACAATTACAATTAATAATGAGATATTACTAATAATATAACTAATAATTATGAAAAGAAATTTAAAATCATTTTGTGTTCTGTCCATGAAAATGAACATGAATCATAGGCAAGTGTGATTCCTCAGCCTAACTCTCAGAGGACTTAAATATTAGAGAAAAAGTTATCACCCTTTCAAATATTTGGAAAGCAAGGGTGTGTGATATTTTTGCATACCTGTAGGAACATGACTTTTAGGATATAAATCCACAGAGTAATTGGTGGATGTTTGAGTCATCAAAAAGAACACAGTTATATGAGTAAAAGATGTGATGTTTATAAACAGGACAGAGGAAAGTAGCACCTCCGGTAAACTTAGTCCCCATGCTTAGCAAACCTTGTCCTATGGCTGTCTCAGGAAGGTGGTTGGCCTAGAACATTCTTGCTCCACAGTTAAAGGATCCTATCGCCTCTTTGACACAAAGATCTGCAGTAACAGAGATCTTGAGGTGTCATTTGATGTGTAATCTTAAATAAAACAAATGAGTAAACACCAAAGTCAGAAGACAGGAAGAAAATACCACACAAGTGATGGGCATAGCAGCATCTGGAAATATACCTTATCTTGGCTTTGAAAAAAAAAGCCTAGGATTCTTTAACACTATGCATGAAGTCAGACACTGATTATGACTTCTTTTCCTAGGGAGAAGAGCAACTCCATTACCATGTTAAGATTTGAATGAGTAATAAGAAAAATTAACATAGTTAAACTTGCTATAGAACATATATTTCATAAAAAACCTTATATTCCTGAATACACAGTAAAATGGATTTGAATCTCCCAGTAATAAGAAAACACAATCCAAAAATTTGAATATATACTTCCTCAGAAAAATATAACACTACCTCTAAACTCTTCAATTCTGATAGCAATTAGGAAAATAAAATTAACATTGCAAGGCAGCATAATCACTATAAAAATACATCTAAAAACAAACAAGCAAACAAAAAGCCAACAAATAATTTTGAGTACATGTACTGACTAATTTTTCTTGTAAACTTGACTATATTTGAAATGAACTAAAATCCAGGAATAGAGGACACACTTGTAATTCTCGAGGTAAGAAGACAACACACTTTTGGATCTTAAGGAAGGATGACACATACCTTTAATCTAGACCTTGAGATAGGATGGCTCACCATTGATCTGGGCCACAACTTTTTCTGGAAGCCTATATAGGACATTGTAAGAAGGAATGGAGTTTGTTCATTCCTTGTCTGCTTGCTTTCAATTTGTGAGAACATACATTCCTTCCATTGGCATTAGGGACATTTCCTTTAGGATTTCATCATATACAGAAGACTAGTTGAGGCATTCGGTCTCATAGAACTGGGGAGCTACTAGATTATTGGCTTTCTGTTCACATCTAGCAATTATATAAATAGAAATAGATATAGATAGATTGATGATAGATAGATAGATAGATAGATAGATAGATAGATAGATAGATAGATAGATAGATGAGATATACAGAGAGATTAATTCTATAAATTCTCTGACTCTAGAGAAACCTAATCCAGTCTAAATTATGGTTCCTGATTTTGGGTTTTTATGGAATTTCTGTGTATATGACTATGTGTGTTTCTGGGCCTATATGTGTTTCTTGATCTTTCTTTGTCTCTTTTTCTTCTGTTTGATTGTTTTGCCTTAATATGATTTGTTTTTATTTTATCTAATTAATTTGTTTCTTAGATGCCTGTTTATTGTTATGGGAAAACATTAACAAACCTTTAGAATACCTGAAGAAAAGAATTCAATTCAACAGGTAATTTAGATACACACTAAAGTGAAGGAATTATATATATATATATATATATATATATATATATATATATATATATATTCTAGCAGCAATTCAGTGAATCTGGAGCATCAAGAAAATCACTGCAATATAGAATGGGTCCTAATTTGAAAGAAGGTGCTGAAGTAACTTCTACTCTGTTTTTCTAGCAATTAGCATGGATGAATCCCAAAGCTTAGTCCCTTGTTAACAACTATTGATGGAAAATCTCCAGATTTACTGGCCTATACAACTAAAAGATGGGGTTTTTGGAGCCACAAAGCGGAATAGATAGGAAGGGGAGTAGCACAGCAAGAATATCTGTGTAATCAAGTGTGAGTTCACCTCTGGGTGGTTCTGACATACATGTCGTGTCATCAAGCATGCAACTAATATGAAGGTGATTTGCTGAAATTTGTACTGCTGCACAGAGTGAGCGTGCCAGGAGCATAACCGTGAGGAGGAATGTATTCATAGGATAAGACCTGATTTAGGAGTTTCCACTACACAGTACCCCTGATGTACATAATATAATCCAATCCACAGGGAAATTAGAAATTAGGAGAATATGACCTAAGAAGATGAACAGCAATGCTCAGACTTGGAACTAGACTGTACACTCATCTGTTTGCTTTTACTCCAATTAATTAATTATATAAATATTATCTGAATTTATTAATAAACAAAATAAACTAGGAGATAATTTAGTACAAACATTAAAAGCACAACACACAATTTTTATGTTTTTTTATTATTTTTTTTTTACGTTTTCTTAATGTTCCTTTTTGGGTGTTGCTTACCCTCTACCTTCACTCTTCCTGTAATATCCCTCTTTCTTACTTTCCCATTGTACTCTTAACGCAGTATTCCCTTCTATATTTCATTCTAAATCTTCCTTATCAAAATCTAAGGAACTAGACTCGTGTGTTATCAGGAATTTTAGTTTCCCCATGCAGCCTAAAAACAGAACAGATGTGACAGAGAACAGAATCTGTGCAAGTAAAGATAGATACAGTGAGATTATCCAATGTGAAACACCACCAAAAACAGCAAACCATGAAACAATAACAAAAACTATAACATATGCTTCAACATGAAGAGCAGAAAGCTGTCTCATCTGAAGAAGCACACACTGCCAGAGCCTGCTATACAGATTTCTAGAACCAGGAAAGCTATTAAAGTTTTACTCTATGAAAAACAACAGAAACAGTCTTTGCATCTGGCATAAATGGCTAGATACTGCCCAGGAAAAAGAGAAGTTTTATGGCATAAAATTAATGATCTATATCTTGATATGGTTTTGAAGTTTTACAGCACTCTTAATTTCCTAACACCAAGAAAATAAAGACAAAACTAGTTCTATTTGTGCAACAAAATAAAGCCAATATATGTTAACTGCCCAGAGTTATGGAGAAATAAATAGATGGATAAAAAATTTCAGTGGTTGAATGAGAGTAAAGGGAATATGAACACTCCCAGAAAGTCCCTAGAAATCTATTGTATGATTGATGTTTCTTGTAAATTTATCTTGATTGAGAAAAGTAATAGAGATTACTTTTTTGTATAAAACTTTTATGTTGATTAAAAGCAAAAATACATAAATGAAAAAAGCATTATAACAGCATTAGTTAAGGAGACATACAAGAGGAGCCAGAGTTGATAAGGGATGATCACAGTAGGGGAATAGGCATAATAAAGGGAAATTTTAAATCCTTTATAATGTCTGGCAATGGCAAGCTTGATGAAGACAACAACACAACAATGTTTTAAAAGAGTTCAAAATTAGTACTGAGAAGGCAAATATCACATGTCTTACAAGTAGCATGTAAAACATGGTAGGAGAACAGAGTACAACTTCAGTAAGTTGGTTCTTTCCTTCCTCCATTTTGGTTGTAAGGATCTATTTCAAATGTTCAGGCTTGCTGGCCTTTACTCATCAAGCCATCTTCTTTAACTGCCTTTGTGAGTGTTTGCAATCACTTCCTGATTTTCAAAGTCTTCATGTGTAGAAAGGGAGGAAGAAGGTTGGAACTTTTGTTTTTCTAGCTGTATCATTTTCTGGAGAAAAGAAAATGAAACTTTAAAGTTTTAGAATTTATTAAAATTTAATTCTAATTGTGTAGTGTGTCCACAGTTGGATCTGGGGACAATATTAAGAAATATTTATAAAGTAGGACAAATATACTGAGACAAGTGGAGCTGAAACGAAACAATACCAATAATAGAGAATGATAGTTTGTTGTTAACTGACAGGTAATATGTCTCTCACAAATGGTTTTGTTTATAAAAGTTTCAAACCAATTTCTATCTGTGAATAGAATTCTCAGATCATCAAAAGCTTAGCCTTTTAACTTCTGTGTGATTTGAACAGACTTTGGAGAACTTCACAGACACTTGGTGTTAGCAGCTCATTAGGTACATTTTTTTCCTGCCTAATGTAAGTAGAACCCTTGTTATGATTCACCTGACAGATGCAGAACTCCCAAAGAGAGGCTTGTTAAACATCTAGCCAACTGGAACGATTTCAGTTCCCACTTCAAATGTTCCAGCTAAACAAGCCTTTATTTCAACGGGAAGGTCATAGTATTTGTTAACAGTCACTGTCACTAGGGTTTTGGAACAATCTCCCTGCCAAAACTAACTCATTCTATCCCAGACTGCCCCAATCCTCCTACATTTTCTTCTTTCTCATATTTGTCTTTTACATTTTTCTTAATTTAGCTTTAAGCTGCAACACTCATTTTGTAAATGGTGAGCATTATATTCTCCCTGCCTCTTCAGGTGTTGGAAGAGTACTGACTTAAAACTGACAGCTAGCTCTGTGTGCCAAAATTTTTATTGTTGCACTTTGGATTCTGTTTGTAAGGAGGTAGGTAGACCCTCATCCATCACTCATCTTCCATAGGCTTAACGATCTCTAACCCAATCTTTAAAAAGCATACCCTTTGTATTCATAGGCTAAAAAAGGAGGCGTTGTTTCCCAATAGATACTATTGGACATAATATAAGGGTTATAATTTCATTCCCTCTTGCTGCCCCGAGGAATTGTAAGTCCAATTGATAATGGTGTAAACCTCTGTGATCTGATAAAATGTAATGTGAAAGTACAGTCCATTTTTGACACTTAAATTCTCCTTACCAACTTGCAAGTCTGCTAAAGACTTCTAAACCCTGAGGTCAGGCAATTATTCTTGAGGCAACTGTGGCTTCTCTGATGTGGCTGCTCGTATGCTATTTGATTAAGAGGGTGGCCCGAGGACATATGCCTAAGCTTAACAAAGAACAATAGAGAGCACTTGAACATAAATGGTATCATTTTCAAGTGCATACATAGCCCCCTTTCCATTTTTTTCTCACATAAGATTACCCTGTAAAATGACTTCAAATCATTTTATCAGATAGTAAAAGTATTTTATTCTGTCATTTGAGGTTACCATTTAAAAGGAAATTCCTGCTGTGTAATAAAGGTTCATTGAGCTCAGTTATATCACATAGTAAATTCAATAAACCCCCATTTTACTTTTAAATATACATTTGAATTACCTTTCTTTCTGCCATATCAAAGAATCTGTCAAAATCCACTTTAGAGAATGATTTGTTACTTATTGCTTACTTCCAGAGTACTGCTCGTCCTGGAGGAGATGCCATGGTAGGAGCAGCAAGAGATGAATGCTCACTGATGTTCACTGTCAGAACCGGGAACAGGCCAATGCCTGTTCTCAACTCACTGTCTTCCTTGCAGTTAGTCTAAGACTATTCTTTGGAATGTTTGTACTTATAGCTCCCTGAGTATTCCCAACTCAATTAACTCAATACAGAATTACATCAAAGGTGTGTACATAGGAATGTTTCCATTATTATAAATGCCACCATTTTGAGAAGATTAATTGAGAAGACTTTATCTGCTCTACAACATCTGTCAACAGACATCTAGGGAGATGTCTATGAGAGAACAGGAGATAGCAACAATTTATTTCTATTTTAAGCAATGTCATACAGTATCATTTGGTTCTAGCTAAAGCTGGAAAAAGAAAGAGAAAAGAATCTAGCATGAGGCATTCACTGAGAAAGGTATCCTGTTAACTGCCTAACTAGGGATTTCTAGTCTTCAGAGCAATAGAGACACTGAGATTTGGTTGTTGTATCATCCATTATGTGATAATTTTTAAGACAGTCCCAAGAAATAATCTTCATCCTATTTGCAACAAAAGACCAAAAACTCCTAGAGGAAAATCCTAGAGGGGTGTACTGGAAAATGTGCAGAAAAACCCTTTATACAATGCTTAGGATACTAATGCTTTCAGAGTAGACAGATTCTAAAAATAAAACCTCTTTTTTTTCTCCCCCTTTTTATTTTTTTTATTAAAGGTTTCTGTCTCTTCCCCACCTCCGCCTCAACTTTCCCATCCCCCCCAATTAAGTCCCCCTCCCTCATCAGCCCAAAGAGCAGTCAGGGTTCCCTGCCCTGGGAAGTCCAAGGTCCACCTACCTCCATCCAGGTCTAGTAAGGTGATCATCCAAACTGCCCAGGCTCCCACAAAGCCAATAGGTGCAGTAGGATCAAAAACCCATTGCCATTGTTCTTGAGGTCTCAGTAGTCCTCATTGTCCGCAATGTTCAGCAAGACCGGTTTTATCCCAGGCTTTTTCAGACCCAGGCCAGCTGGCCTTGGTGAGTTCCGGATAGAATATCCCCATTGTCTCAGTGTGTGGGTGCACCCCTCGCGGTCCTGAGTTCCTTGCTCATGCTCTCTCTCCTTCTGCTCCTGATTTGGACCTTGAGATTTCAGTCCGGTGCTCCAATGTGGGTCTCTGTCTCTGTCTCTGTCTCCTTTCATCGCCTGATGAAGGTTAAAATTCAGGAGGATGCCTATATGTTTTTCTTTGGGTTCTCCTTCTTATTTAGCTTCTCTAAGAACCTGAATTATAGGCTCAATGTACTTTATTTATGGCTAAAAACCAAATATGAGTGAGTACATCCCATGTTCCTCTTTTTGGGTCTGGCTTACCTCACTCAGGATAGTGTTTTCTATTTCCATCCATTTGCCTGCAAAATTCAAGAAGTCCTTTTTTTTTAAAGCTGAGTAGTACTCTAATATGTATATATTCCATACTTTCTTCATCCATTCTTCCGTTGATGGGCATCTAGGTTATTTCCAGGTTCTGGCTATTACAAACAATGCTGCTATGAACATAGTAGAGCATATCCTTTTGTTGTATGATAAGGCCTCTCTTGGGTATATTCCCAAGAGTGGTATTGCTGGGTCCAGGGGTAGGTTGATCCCGAATTTCCTGAGAAACCTCCACACTGCTTTCCAGAGTGGTTGCACAAGTTTGCATTCCCACCAGCAATGGATGAGTGTACCCCTTTCTCCACAACCTCTCCAGCAAAGGCTATCAATGGTGTTTTTTATTTTAGCCATTCTGACAGGTGTAAGATGGTATCTTAAAGTTGTCTTGATTTGCATTTCCCTGATCGCTAAGGAAGTTGAACATGACCTTAGGTGTCTTTTGGCCATTTGAACTTCTTCTGTTGAGAGATCTCTGTTCAGCTCAGTGCCCCATTTTATAATTGGGTTGATTAGCCTTTTACGGTCTAGTTTCTTGAGTTCTTTATATATTTTGGAGATCAGACCTTTGTCAGTTGCGGGGTTGGTGAAGATTTTCTCCCAGTCAGTGGGTTGCCTTTCTGTCTCAGCGACAGTGTCCTTTGCTTTACAGAAGGTTCTCAGTCTCAGAAGGTCCCATTTATTCAATGAGGCCCTTACTGTCTGTGCTGCTGGGGTTATACGTAGGAAGTAGTCTCCTGTGCCCACGTGTTGTAGAGTACTTCCCACTTTCTCTTCTATCAGGTTCAGTGTGTTCGGACTGATATTGAGGTCTTTAATCCATTTGGACTTGAGTTTTGTGCATGGTGATAGATATGGATCTATTTTCATTCTTCTACAGATTGACATCCAGTTTTGCCAGCACACTTTGTTGAAGATGCTCTCTTTTTTCCATTGTATGCTTTTAGTTCCTTTATCGAAAATCAGGTGCTCATAGGTTTGTGGGTTAAGGTCAGGGTCTTCTATTCGATTCCATTGGTCGACTTCTCTGTTTTTATGCCAATACCAAGCTGTTTTCAATACTGTAGCTCTGTAATAGAGTTTGAAGTCAGGGATGGTAATGCCTCCAGACGTTCCTTTATTGTATAAGATTGTTTTGGCTATCCTGGGTTTTTTGTTTTTCCATATAAAGTTGATTATTGTCTTCTCCAGATCTCTGAAGAATTTTAATGGGGATTGCATTGAATCTATAGATTGCTTTTGGTAGAATTGCCATTTTTACTATGTTGATCCTCCCAAACCAAGAGCAAGGGAGATCCTTCCATTTTCTGGTGTCCTCTTCTATTTCTTTCTTCAAAGACTTAAAGTTCTTGTCAAATAGATCTTTCACTTCCTTGGTCAGGGTTACCCCAAGATATTTTATGCTCTTTGTGGCTATCGTGAAAGGTGATGCTTCTCTGATTTCCCTCTCGGTTTCTTTATCCTTAGTGTATAGGAAGGCAACTGATTTTTTGGAGTTGATCTTGTATCCTGCCACATTACTAAAGGTGTTTATCAGCTGTAGGAGTTCTTTGGTAGAGTTTTTGGGGTCGCTTATGTATACTATCATATCATCTGCAAATAATGAAAGCTTAACTTCTTCCTTTCCAATACGAATCCCCTTGAACCCCTTATGTTGTCTTATTGCTATTGCTAGAACTTCAAGCACTATATTGAAGAGGTATGGAGAGAGTGGACATCCTTGTCTTGTTCCTGATTTTAGTGGGATGGCTTTGAGTTTTTCTCCGTTTAATTTAATGTTAGCTGTCGGCTTGCTGTAAATAGCTTTTATTATATTTAGGTATGACCCTTGTATCCCTAGTCTCTCCAATACCTTTATCATAAAGGGGTGTTGAATTTTGTCAAATGCTTTTTCAGAATCTAATGAAATGATCATATGGCTTTTTTTCTTTCAGTTTATTTATATGGTGGATTACATTGATAGATTTGCGTATGTTGAACCAGCCCTGCATCTCTGGGATGAAGCCTACTTGATCATAATGGATAATTTTTCTAAAGTGTTATTGAATTCGGTTTGCCAGTATTTAATGAGAATTTTTGCGTCAATATTCATGAGTGAGATAGGCCTGTAATTCTCTTTCTTGGTTGGATCTTTGTGTGGTTTTGGTATCAGGGTAACTGTAGCTTCATAAAAGGAATTTGGCAATGACTTTTCTGTTTCTATATTGTGAAATACATTAAGGAGTATAGGTATTAGCTCTTCTTGGAAGTTCTGGTAGAATTCTGCATTGAAGCCATCTGGTCCTGGGCTTTTTTTGGAGGGGAGATTTTTGATAACAGCTTCTAGTTCTTCGTGACTAACCGGTCTATTTAGATCGTTCACCTGGTCTTGGTTTAGCTTTGGTATATGGTACTTATCTAAAAAAAATGTCCATTTCTTTTGCATTTTCCAGTTTTGTGGCATACAGGCTTTTGTAGTAAGATCTAATGATTCTCTGAATTTCCTCTGTGTCTGTAGTTATGTCCCCCTTTTCATTTCTGATCTTATTTATTTGCGTGTTCTCTCTCTGTTGTTTAATTAGTTTGGATAGGGGTTTGTCGATCTTGTTGATTTTCTCCAAGAACCAACTTTTTGTTTCATTGATTTTTTGGACTGTTTTCTGTATTTCTATTTTGTTCATTTCCGCCCTCAGTTTGATTATTTCCAGTCTTCTACTCCTCCTGGGCACGTCTGCTTCTTTTTTTTCTAAAGCTTTCATGTGTGCTGTTAAGTCCCCGATGTATGCTTTCTCCGTTTTCTTTAAGTGGGCACTTAGTGCTATGAACTTTCCTCTCAGCACTGCTTTCATTGTGTCCCATAGGTTTGAGTATGTTGTCTCTTTATTTTGATTAAATTCAAGGAAGACTTTAATTTCTTTCTTAATTTCTTCCTTGACCCAGGTGTGGTTCAGTAGTTGACTGTTCAGTTTCCATGAGCTTGTTGGCTTTCTGGGGGTAGTATTGTTGTTGCCTTCTAACTTTAATCCGTGGTGATCTGATAAGACACAGGTGGACACTGATACTTTTTTATATCTGTAGAGGTTTCCTTTGTTTCCGAGTATGTGGTCAATTTTCGAGAAGGTTCCATGAGCTGCAGAGAAGAAAGTATATTCTTTCCTATTTGGGTGGAATGATCTATAGATGTCTGTTAAGTTCAATTGCTTCACTACCTCCAATAATTCTCTTAATTCTCTTTTAGGTTTCTGTCTGATTGACCTGTCCATTGGAGAGAGAGGTGTATTGAAGTCTCCTACTACTAGTGTGTGTGTGGTTTAATGTCTGCCTTCAGTTCTAGTAATATTTCTTTTAGATAAGTGGGTGCTTTTGTATTAGGGGCGTAGATATTCAGGATTGATACGTCATCCTGATGAATTGTTCATGTTATAAGTATAAAGTGTCCATCTCGATCTCTTCTGATTGATTTTAGTTTGAAGTCAGTTTTGTTAGAAATTAATATGGCCGTACCTGCTTTTTTCTTAGGACCATTTGCTTGAAAGACCTTTTCCCAACCCTTTACTCTGAGTAGATGCCTGTCTTTGTGATTGAGATGTGTTTCTTGCAAACAGCAGAATGTCAGATCCTGTTTTCGTATCCAATCTCTTAGTCTGTGCCTTTTTATAGGTGAATTGAGGCCATTAATATTAAGTGATATTAGTGACCAGTGGTTGTTTACTCCAGTTATTCTTATTGTTTTGGTATTAGAGTTTGTGTGTCTCCCTTCTTTGAGTTGTGCTGGTGAAGGGTTGCTAGATGCCTGAGTTGTTGTAGGCAGTGTTGGCAATGTTGGATTCCTTGGGTTGCAATTTTCCTTCTATTACCTTCTGTAGGGCTGGATTTGTGGCTACGTATTGTTTAAATTTGTTCTTATTTTGGAATGTCTTGTTTTCTCCATTGATAGTGAACGATAGCTTGGCTGGGTATAGTAGTTTGGGTTTGCATCCATGGTCTCTTAGTTTCTGCAGTATCTCTATCCAGGACCTTCTGGCTTTCATGGTTTCCCTAGAGAAGTCAGGTGTAAGTCTGATCGGTTTACCTTTATAAGTTACTTGGCCTTTTTCCTTTGCAGCTCTTAATATTCTTTCTTTAACCTGTATATTCTGTGTTTTGATTATTATATGGCGAGGGGATGTTTTTCTTTGATCCAGTCTGTTTGGTGTTCTGTATGCTTCTTGAATATTCAAAGGAATATCTTTCTTTATGTTAGGAAAGTTTTCTTCCATAATTTTGTTAAAAATATTTTCTGGGCCTTTGAGCTGTGACTCTTCTCCTTCTTCTATTCCTATTATTCTTATGTTTGGTCTTTTTATTGTGTCCCATATTTCCTGCATGTTTCGTGATGAGAATTTGTTGGCTTTGCTGTTTTCTTTGATCAGTGCGTTTATTTTCTCTATGGTGTCCTCAGAATCTGAGATTCTTTCTACTATTTCTTGTATTCTATTGATTATGCTTGTTTCTGTAGTCTCTGCTCGTTGACCTGGATTTTCCATATCCAGCTGGTGCTCCGTTTGTGTTTTCTTCCTTGCTTCCCTTTCAGTTTTCAATTCTTGAACTGTTTCCATTACCTGTTTGATTGTTTTTTCTTGGTTTCCCAGGGTATCATGTACGTATTTACTCATTTCTTCAAACTTTTGGTTATACTTCTCATCCATTTCTATAAGGGCATTTTTCACATATTGTTTAATGGACTCTATTGCTTTCATAAAGTCAATTTTTTTCCACTTCTTCCATATTAGGGTGTTCAAGTCCATCTGTTGTAAGATCATTGGGTTCTGTTGTTTTCATGTTGTTTTTCAGATTATTGGGTGAATTCTTGCCTTGGCGCCTGCCCATCTTCTCCTATTGAAGCTATCTAATGGGTCTTTTAAAACCGGATCAGGGTTCCCTGTTGGCCAGGGGCTCCTCTTACAAAATGCTGTCGCTCTGTTTCCTGGCTCCTGCCAGGGGCCAAGTTCCCTCTCGCCCCTCAGAAGGGTCTTCAGGAACAGGACCCGGCTCCTTCCTTGCTAGGGATCTCGCCAACCAAAGGCCTACCTCTTTGCTTTAATTGTAGTGGGGCGATCTGCTCTCGGTGTTGTACTCTGGTCCCCGCTGTCTGCCGCCACCTGCGCTGGTCTGCAGCCGCCTGCGCCGGTGCTCTGCCGCCTGGGCCTGCGTGCCGGTCTTCTCTCTCTTTTTATTCTTATCATTTATGCTGCTTCTCTGTTCTTAAATAACCCCAGTGCCACCATCAGGGCACAATTAATATAGTTGTATATCCTGCTTTCTGTTTTAAAAATGATCTTCTTTCTACGTAATCACTCTATATATCCAATATGAATGTCTCTATGGGTACACTGCTAGATGTAAAGGTCATGCAAAAATATTCTCTGTTTCGTCCTTGATTATAAATTTGGAGAAAGAAATAACATTGCATAACTTTTTAAAATTGTATTGCAGTTTTTATACAGTAACTTTTATCATACTGATTCCTTTCTCCAAACTCTTAGATTCAGATCTGCCCCAACTTCATGTACTTTCTTTCTCTTGAAACAACAACAAAACAAACAAAAAAAATTGCACACAAATAGATTTAATTTAATAAGACAAAACATGTGGTCTATCTTGTTTTAGCCAAATCTACCTGGGAATGAGGCCTAACTCACAATGTTGTTGATATACTAAGAATCATTCAATCAAATAAAACTCATTTTCCTCCCTGTAGCCTTCAATTGCAAATAGCATTTTGGTTAGGGGTGAAATATGCTCATTTTTTCTTCTCTGTATTGGGATTCTGTTTGACTTGAAGTTGTCTAAAGTGATCACATAGATGTCCTCTAAACATTACAGGTTATTGTCAAGGTTATTGTTTATCCCACAACCTGAGGGTAGGGTCCTATTGTTGAAATCATCATATACTTATATCACTAAACACAGAAAGATGAGGCTCATGTTTAACTAGAAGCTTCATTCCTATTGACAAATGCCCCTTATGCTGTAAGTCTCATGACATGCTACAAGAGGAGTAAAGGTGCAAGAGGAGTAAAGACTACATGACATTTTGATGCAAACTCTTTCAGTATTCATTTTAGAGTTTTAGCTAAGGCATATCAATCAAAATCAATTTAAAAGTTTTTAATTTTTGAAAAAAAATATATATGTATGTGTCTTTATATGCATACATGTGTATGAGCATACATACCTTGCATGAACATAGAAGCCACAAAAAAGCATCAGGTATCCCTCTTTTATTTATTTATTTATTTATTTATTTATTTAAGATTTCTGTCTCTTCCCCGCCGCCTCCCCTTTCCCTCCCCCTCCCCCAATCAAGTCCCCCTCCCTCGTCAGCCCAAAGAGCAATCAGGGTTCCCTGCCCTGTGGGAAGTCCGAGGACCACCCACCTCCATCCAGGTCTAGTAAGGTGAGCATCCAAATTGCCTAGGCTCCCACACAGCCAATACGTGCAGTAGGATCAAAAACCCATTGCCATTGTTCTTGAGGTCTCAGTAGTCCTCATTGTCCGCAATGTTCAGAGAGACCGGTTTTAACCCAGGCTTTTTCCGACCCAGGCCAGCTGGCCTTGGTGAGTTCTGGATAGAACATCCCCATTGTCTCAGGTGCAAGATCTCTACTTAAACTTAGGACCTAGATTTTCAGGTGAGGCTGGAAGTTAGACAACCATGAATCCTCCTGTCTCCACCATCATAGGACCTGGAGTTGCGGGGGTTCATTAGAAGTCTTGCATCTTATGTGAATGCTGGGATCTAAACTCCAGTCTTCATGACTGTGCAGCAAGTACTACTATCCAATAAGCCATCTCTCTAATCTGCTTCACATCTTTAAAAATGATGTGAGAATTAGGCTCACAGCATTCACATTTGTCCACCTCTGATTTCTCAAAATATATTCGTTCTTATCAGACACTTAACATGATACTGATCTACAGATCTGGTAGGAGACAATGCCTTGTGTGTTTTCAGAAATGACATGTCAGGGAGAAACTCAGGTCAGAAACATTTGAGGCTAAAATGCACAGGTGAAATCTATTTAAATAAATTTGTTATGAAAGAATCGGGCTTTATTCTGATAAATTAATTTATTTTTCATAGTTAATTTTAGAACATTTATATTTTATTGTTTATAAATAATTTTTATATATTATATTTATATATTTATTAAGAATATTATATAAATGTAAACCCCATTTATTTTTCATAGTGAGAGATTTACTTCTATTCTTCTCTCTCATCTAAATAAAATTAAGCACAGTATATTTTTCTCCACTCTTTTTTTCTTACTGCACTTCACCATTATTTGATGAAATTATTTGTATTATATGATATTGATGACATCATGGCTGCTAAGATGGTTCTTTCACACTATTATGTACATTTCCCCTTTAGTGCCACACCAAGTCTTCTGCACACTTGTTCCTCCTTAGTCTCCAACATTGAGCTTTTGGCTCATTCATGAACAGATTCTTTTTTTTTTTTTTTTGTCAAAATAAATTCTCAAACACATTCCTTGGGGTGTACATATGGATTATGTACTGAATGAATTCTGAAGTGCTACAAATCTGTTTCTCATGTTTGCAAGAGAACAATCCCTTGGCATGTCATGAGCTCTGGGTGTAGTGCGCGTCGTTGCTGAGATTATTTTCTCTAAAAATTTCCTGTTATCACCTCAGAATGACCTAGAGCTCCAGAGATCAAATGATAGTCCTGAATCTATTCATCAGTTTATTAGGCATGCATTTCCTCATGGCTGTGTCATATGGTCCTTTTCTTTTTTAAGTTATTAAAATTTGTATATTTTATTGAAAATATTGTCTATTTTTGCCAATGTTTATTCTTGGCCTCTGTCAGAAATTAGAGGGACATATTAGAGTGAGTTTTCATTTGAATCCTCACTTACATTCTATTGATTAATGTTTCTGCTTATACATCAATACTTTTCTGATTTTATTACTATAGAACTGTAGTGATACTTTAAATCTGGGATGTGATACATCTAGCTGTATCTTTATCTCTTTTGTTGGTCTAGAACAACTTTTTATTTTATGGATATTTATGATCCCATACAAATTTTAATATTATTTTCTTAATTTTGTTGGAAAATTGCTTGGGAACTTTGATGAGGATTGCGCTGAACATGTAAATGACTTTTGAAAGATGCTCATTTTCTCAGTGTTAATTCTACCAATCCAAACACATGATCCTCATTCAATAAATTCTTATATCATCAACTTTTTTATATCTGATCTACAGTGGAAATTTGTATGGAAGTAAAATTTGCTGAGAAAAAAAAAGAAGATAAAAAGAATAATTTTCTGTAATATATTTATCCCTTTACATGATCATATGTAAAGGGTTTCAGAACATTCATATCACCCAAACATATTTAAATAATTTAAATATTAAATATTGACAAACTATAATTCTAACCATTTGGAAACATTCATTTACTTGTGAAGACAGCAAAATTTAGTTATAATACATCCAAGAAATTATGCATTATAGTAATATCTAAAGCAACTCTGATGGAAATCTAGAATAATTAGGAACAGTCTATAATGTTTTTCTTAATTTAGGAAGTACAGATGGCTTGTATGGTACAGTTTAGTGCAACACTGTGTCTTTATTCTGAGTTAGCCCTGAAGAGACAGAAGCAACACTGAAAACAAATACAACATGTAGAGTTTTAGTAGCACTAGAGTACTGAGCTATTCTTTCCAGTTTACTTAATTTCTTTTTTGTTTAATATTTAAAATGGAGTTTGAATGACAGAATTGTGTCCTTTATCCTAATGATGATAATAGCATCCAGGAACACTTAGTGGAATCCATAGATAAAATTGCTATTTTGCTCTTTATATAGTAATAAAAGAAACACATGCTTTGTGTTCCTTTTCCTTATCATTCTGGATATTTGGTGCTTGCTTTTAAACATGAATAAACTGTATTCACAAGATTTTGATGTTTCCTTTTAAACAATACCTAGAAGGCATTGTCTCTACACAAGCAACATCTGATGTAAGAATCTATCACACAGGCACTATGCCAAGTAAAGAGTGCAAAAAATGTTTACTTTATCTGTGGTGGCAAGAGAAAAAATACTATAGGAGATATATCTTCTTCCAATGTTTTCGTAATATGCTCTCTGATCTCTTTGAAAGAAGAAGGTATTAGATTAATGAAAGTGTAAATCTTTACCCTATTTCTGCTGTCATAGTGACGCATACTTAGCTTGGGATAATAGTATACAAATACTTTTATCTCATTGGTACTATTTCATCTTTCTGTAAGCATTTAAACTAAAGCTTAAATCACTAAATATCAAGGTTACCTTTACTATTTAGTATTGTTAGTTTAGTTACTAGAACTGAGAAATTATAACTCTTACATATTGGAATCTTATGTCCACATTTATTGGCATTTTACACTAATGCAAATATCAGTGGGTTTCAAATAACATACATGCTTTTGAGTATGTACATTTATGTTTATCATATATACATGTGTGCTGTTGTAAGAAAGAAAATGGATAGTGATTTGGGTGAAAGAAGTTGACAATTTGTGGTAAAGTGATTTTATACTTTCATATGTTGATGTTATTCAGATTTTTTTCCCTTTTGCCATTTTACATATAAATGGACAATCAGAAATAATCTAAGGAAGTGTGAGAAGTCTCCTTAATGGTTAAGAGTATACACTAGTATACAGAGGAAATAGGTTATTTATTTATTTATTTATTTATTTATTTATTTATTAAAGATTTCTGTCTCTTCCCCGCCACCGCCTCCCATTTCCCTCCCCCTCCCCCAATCAAGTCCCCCTCCCTCATCAGCCCAAATATCAATCATGGTCCCTGCCCTGTGGGAAGTCCAAGGTCCACCTACCTCCATCCAGGTCTAGTAAGGTGAGCATCCAAACTGCCTAGGCTCCCACAAAGCCAGTACATGCAGTAGGATCAAAAACCCATTGCCATTGTTCTTGAGTTCTCAGTAGTCCTCATTGTCCGCTATGTTCAGCGAGTCCGGTTTTATCCCAGGCTTTTCCAGACCCAGGCCAGCTGGCCTTGGTGAGTTCCCAATAGAACATCCCCATTGTCTCAGTGTGTGGGTGCACCCCTCGCGGTCCTGAGTTCCTTGCTCATGCTCTCTCTCCTTCTGCTCCTGATTTGGACCTTGGGATTTCAGTCCTGTGCTCCAATGTGGGTCTCTGTCTCTGTCTCCTTTCATCGCCTGATGAAGGTTAATATTCAGGAGGATGCCTATATGTTTTTCTTTGGGTTCACCTTCTTATTTAGCTTCTCTAGGTTACTTCTTTAGGATATTTAGTATACAGAGGAAATAGGTTACTTTTTTAGGATATTTACAGGATGGGTTACAACATGTGCCAAGAGATCTGAAAACCTTTTCAAATTTGCATGGGCACTGCAGAACCATGATGCATATTAATACAAGCAGGCATGACTATTCATCAATAAAAACAAATAAATCTTTTAAAAGACAAATAGATGTTATAGAGATCAGTTAGTCTTAAGAACAAGTTTTGCTGTTACGATGGACCTAGGTTCAGTTCCCAGGACTGACATGGTAACATATAACCATGTGTAACTCCATCTTCTGGGCACCTGATATTCGTTCTTATCTCAAAGGGCAGCAGACATGCACATAGTCCATATACATGCATGTAGACTAAACTCTCATGAATATTAATGTAAATAAATTTGCAATTAAAAGAAATATTCTAATGTAGTCTGACTTAAATATATATATACATATATATACATACATATACATATATATAAATATATATATATTTAAAGAAAATTACTTGAAAATTTAACTTTTCACTATTGTTCCAATACAAACGTTAAACTAATTATCAAGAGAAAATGTTTGCATCAGTTGAAGACATTTCTTTTACACAGTCTAAAATTGGTTTGCTCTGTGTCTTTGAGACAGTTGGGCATGAGTGACAGAATTAACCTAAAATACAAATAAGAAAAAAATTTAATACCATAGTGCTAGATACTTCTTCCCAGGGAGGAAACCAAAATATCATTTCTGTTCTCTATATCCCACCTATTAAAGCTTTCTAAACTTTCAGAGCAAGCCTTTAAATTTACCTATAAGCAGCTCTATGGTTCACTGTTATTTTCAATACATTTTGCCTTTGCTCTAAAGAATAAATAATAATAATTATTTATTTATATAAAATAGTAAACTTGAATACTTTACATTTGGCTTTGCTATACTCCTATCGATGAATTTAATTCTTGATTTGTATTAGTATTTTTATCAAGGGCAGAGGCAAGGTCTGTATTTTCAGAAAGAAGTCTTAGGTAAAAAGAACACCTCCTAAGATTTTCATGGTTGGCTAACTGAATATGTCAATTAGAAGTACTAAAGTACTAAAATATTTTATTTTAGGGATTTAATCTCTATTGAGATACTATACTGAATATCAGGAAACACAAATACAGGAATATATTACCCTAATATATTCTTTATAATATTTTTCAAAATGTGTCCTAGAAGCTATAAAATACATATATGAACTTTTGATCTATTCATTAGTGAGTTACTTTCACCTTGAAAATATGAAGGTCTGTGATACATTGCTCTGATAAAAAGCACAGAACTAAACGATGAAGCTAACTACAGGAGGATTTAGTTTTCTCTCATGGTTTCAGTTCATCATCTCTTTGCCTTGCTATTGCAGACTGTGGTGGAGCAGCCATGGAAAGATGATATAATTGAACATAGCTGCTCATATCACTGTGATGAAGAGATGTAAAAATGTGCTGGAGACACCAACATCCTTCAGGGGGATGCTTCTAGGGACCAGCTTTCTCTAAATACATATAATCTCCTCTTCTCCCTTTGATTATCTTTATAAAGTCACTTACTTGTGAATTTTTTATGCATCAATTATTGACTAAAATCCCTAAGTTACAATTTTAAATTGCTTGAGGAACCAAACCTTTAACACATAAAATTTCTTGAGATGTTTCTAATATTCTAACT
>JABTXL010007139.1:33008593-33057075 GCA_025134845.1 Neodon shergylaensis
GTGATATTTTTCTTCTCCTAAAGGCAAATGGTTTTGAATGCTATTGGAACCCTTATAAGATATGTTAAGTTTTACAGGAAGATGAAAATTAAGTCAGTGCTGAAATACTCAGGATATAGAGGTACTGCGGTACTGAAAAAGCTGAAAAACAATTCTGAGAGACCTGAGACCAATTATGCAGAAACTTGATGAAAGTCAATATAGTTTCACAAAGCAGATGGCAAATTATTTGTGTGTTCAAAGTGATTGAAAAGTTAATAAGTTCATTTTCTTCTGAAACTCAATATAGACAGGTTCAACAGGTTTCATGATTTAAGTTGATGAGGATGATTGACCAGGTCTAGTCCTCAAGAATGCACCAGAACTCATTAGAGATGGTTGTAAACCACCATGTGGCTTCTGGGAATTGAACTCAGAATATTTGGAACAGCAGGCAATGCTCCTAACCATTGAGCCATCTCTAAAAGTCAATATTTTGTTTTGTTTAAAAAAATATTTTGTTTATATAAGTGGAACTTTGACTATATAAAATTATTTACCACAAAAAATGACTTCATAATGCTTTACCTTATAAAGGAAAGACATAGAACGGTGGGCTATGAATAACTCACCTTTCAAGTTAACTTTATTAGAAAACATAGGGACCCATGATAGGCTTTGAAGTGGGAGAGCATTAGGAGAGATATCATCACTGTCATAGGCAGCTGTGAAATGGAACCTAAAGAGATGGGTCTTCAATTTCCAGAGTCCTAGTAGAGCTAAAAGCATTATGTCATCAGGACAAGGTTTTAAAGGAGGGGAGAGCCTTTAATTCTGTAAGACAAAGGAAATTTCTCTTATTAGGTATCCAGAAATGATTGAAGAGAAATTCCATATTAATTAGCTCACATAATACAAATCTAAAAGACATGTCTATAAAAACAACTTATAATTAATATTGTCTTATAGCTATAAGCAGCAAACCAGTGGGGAGCTCAGTTCTGTGGAAGCTAGAAAGTCACAGAATATTTTCTTAACAACTTCATACAGGAAAAGAGACTGTATGGGGGTTTGGTTTGATCTCTGAGAGAGCAGGCAGGTAGGCAGAGTCTGAGACCTACAAGAAATAATTGTGAAGACTGTCTGAGACCTGTAGCTTCATTCTGGCCTCTGTAGGATTGATGGGGTAGTTACTGTCTTATTCTGTAGCCCTACATATCAGGGAAGTATATGGAGTTATTTCCTGTTTGATTTGTAGTCTGCTCGGAGAGAACAAACTTGATCTTTGCACAAATTCAATAGGCAAATCGTTTGTTTCTTGTTTTATATCCTATGTAAGTCTTCAATGGAAATGGTGTGGCCAAACAACATTGAGAAGGGCAGTCTGATTTGGGCTTTACTGATTCATATGCTAATTTCGTGTTCAGAAGTACTAGCACAAACTTCTATAGAAAACAATATGTCCATTGTAGAAAGCTTGTTGGTTAATGTGTAGTTTTTTCCTGGGGACACTTGAACTAATTTTATTTGCCCTATGTAAGCCTCCAGTTATAAAGGAAAAAATACTCTACAACACTTGCTTAGTGATTTTCCTGGCATTATTTTAATAGACTAGAAGTAACTCAAATGCAACTGCGTCATCAAAAAGCCCAGCACTCCATCATGGAATGACACATAGAACTCTTTCTCAACAGTACTATAATCTAAAGTCAGTTCAGCTGGTTGTGGAGTCTCCTTTACCTATAATCATTTATTGCTTTTATGATTTTTTTAACTTGTTTACCTCTAGAATCTTGAAACCTTGTTTATATTTCCAAGAATTATGAATACCATTTTCTCTCTTCTAGGATGGCCTTTTTCCATTAGGATGAAATAACTACACAATGGCTATTTGCAAACCTTTGTATTTAGTCTTTTGGGGATAAGAGACATAAAATTTGGTGAATTGGTATACTTGTAGATATATAAGTGAAAGTATTCTTTGGGCTTTTTAAAGCAGAAATTCATATGTTGTAGGATTTTTTAAAAGCTTTTTAAGAAGAATTGTGTGCATGTATGTATGTGTGCCCACCTGAGTTTATGTTCATCAAATGCATAGAAGAGCCGGGCGGTGGTGGCGCACGCCTGTAATCCCAGCACTTGGGAGGCAGAGGCAGGCGGATCTCTGTGAGTTCGAGACCAGCCTGGTCTACAGAGCTAGTTCCAGGACAGGCTCCAAAGCCACAGAGAAACCCTGTCTCGAAAAAAAAAAAATGCATAGAAGAGCCTGAGGAGGCAGAAGAAGGGGTCAGATTCCATAAAACTGGAGTTACAAGGAGCAAAAACTAGGTCCTCTGCAAGAACAAAAAGCCCCCTCTCCTGAAATTTTAATGTCTTTTCCAAATTTGAAATCCTTCCTTGGGGATTTGCATGTGGTCTATCATGTGCATACAGAATTGCTACAAAGCAGTAAAAAAAGAGTGAGACAGTTGAGAGTCTTTGCCATTGATACCACTAAATTTAAAAACCTGGCAAGTATGGCCGGGACCTCCTTTATACACAGAACAGATTGAAAAGAGGTCTGATGAAAGAATCATTGCAACTTGTGCTACAAGGAGCTGGAATGAAGGACAGATCTGTCTGGTCTAGAATTTAAGGAACCTCGGATTCTCAGGGGAAGTTCTCTGATGGACAATTTGAGTCATCCTGATAGCAATGCCTGTGTTCTCCTTACTTAGAACATAATGATGTATTATTCTTTTTCATAATTTAATAATACAGTTTCAAACAAAATACATTTGACATGGCTCTGAGGGGTGGTTGTGTTTTTTATCCCAGCTAAAAAAGGTGATTCAGATAAATATTTTTTTTAAGTTAACTATAGTCAAGTAGATTTTTTTCAAAATATAAGGCATCAGTTTAGTAATACACTATAAAATGCAGTAGCTAAATATAAATGGCCCTTTTGTAATCAAAATAAAAGAATACAGATAAAAGAGTTTTGAGAATCAAGAATGAGTCAATAAAGAAAATATTTGACATTTTGATATTTCTACTAATAAGAATGAGAAGTACTTTTAAAAGGTAGAAAATAATTTTGAAAAGTACATTCAATTGGCAGAAGCAAATAATTTTGAAAATTTCAAATAGTGTAATACACATTTAACTAAAGGAGAAAGGGAAGACTCATTTCAAGATCTTTGTGTAAAAGAAAATTGTGCTTTTTATGACTTTTCAATGAGAATTTAAAATAATATATGCAGTTTTTAAAAACTAAAAGATATTTTATTATAAACAGTCTTGAAAAATGCATATTATATCCAGGTAGCTTCCTAGTATAATCCTCCCTGTCATATTTTGTTATCTTGTCATTTTTTTACATGTTAAAATATTGTGTTGTTCATTGACTGAACAGAATCAAAAGTAAGTTCTTGCTTCAAGGACTTAAGTTCTGCTTTTAGACTGATGATGCCATTTTTGAGTTGGTGATGAACCGGTTCATGAGTTTGCTTATGGTAAGATCAATGAGAAATACTTTTTATCTTTTATATAACAAGTTTTATTTATCTATGCCATAATAATGCTATATCAACATCCTTCAAATAAAGCCCACTCTTCCATGGGGTTCTTTACAGTATAGTTGTTAGTGAAGTTGTTTTTTACATAAGTAAATCCTGAAGACATAAAACTGAGCCCACAAATACTAAATTTGTGATAAATCTAAAAAAATGTATGAAACATAGTAATCAATTATAATTAATTGATATTGTTTTGTGTTGCATCAAAATATATCTTCAAATGATGATGCAATTAATAAAGTTAAGAGTTTCAATCAATACTTTCCATCACCAGAGTAGCAACAGATTTCATTTATATTTCTAAAAGTTCAGCTAAATAATGTAGCCCATAATACTCAGTATAGTTACAGAGAAAGAAAAGCAGAATATAGTTACATATCATCAAACGCAAACAAACAGTAACTTAATTGAATTAATCATTGATTTGGCCTTTCTACACATGATATCCAGAAAAGGACTCAATATATTGTATCTCAACAATGCTTTTATTTATTTTGAAATTTATTTTAAATATTAAGTTCCTTAAAAGGATTTATTTTATTTGCATTTGCAAACCTATCTGTGTGTGTGAATGCCATGTGTTCACATTTGGGTTTCCACAGAGGCCAGAAGAGAATGGAAATCACTGAGTAGTTGGAGGTTCAGGTGGTTCTGACCAACCTGAAAAGGGAGCTGAGTTATGCTTTCCAAGTCTTCAGTGGAACAGCAAGTGTACTTAACTGCTGGGACTTTTGTCAAGCCTTAAGTTGTAAATTATTCTGATTATACTTTAAAAACCAAAAAGTACAATAGAAAAATATATGAAATATGTCTTTATATTAAACTCCCAATATCACTTCAGGACCTCCAACCTTTGCTATGCCACATAGATAGGACACCATCAACACTCACTTGGATCATCACAATTGGCAAGATTGTAGTTATTTTCTTATTTACTCACTTTTTAAAGAAATGTTTTTAAAATGTTGTGAAGTCATGTCAGATCAAGTCCGTGCTTTAAATCTTTTCATTTTTCTTTCATTACACTCAAAGTAAATGTCAACGTTCTTCCAAAGGCTCAAAGGACCTTATGTATGTAATATACTCTGATGACATCTTCTTGCATAAACTTTCTCTCTCCCTCTGTCACCATACCACCCGGAATTTCATGTTGTCTGAAATCTCCAAGCGTAATATTTCCTGAAAGCCACTTATATTTTACTGTTCATCTATATTCCAAGAATGTGGATGGCTGACTCCTACCTTCATTTAGCTATCTACTCAAATACCGATGCTCAATTAACATTTTAATGATTTTTCTATTTAATAGAGGTTTCACTCCCTCCTCCAAACTTCTCCTATGCTTTTTTAACCTCATTTTTGCAATAATACAAAGAGTGAAAATGATGATTAGTGGAGGGCAGTAAAAAGGCTTAGCTTAACTTACAATTATACATTTCATAGTGTAATGATGCATGTCCCACAGGAAATACTCAGGGGATATTTCGTAAATGAACAAATACATAAGTGAAAGGATATATGAAATAATAGAGGAAAATAAATCCAAATGCATTATTTATATTGAGTTATATTCATAGAACACATTTTAAAAATCATACTTTAAATGTATATAATAGGCCCTTTTATTTAACTATAATAAGGTGAAAGATATAAAAGTAATTCAAGTATTAGCATAGAGATTATCATAAAATACTCAGAGTGATTTTCTATTTGCATTGTATCAACTAGTCAGTAATCTTATTATTTTCAGTATCTTTCCTTGAATTCTTACATGTATTTGTTCAATAGATCATGTATTATGAATGCTGTAATACTTTTGACAGAGTATCTAGCCACTAGCCCAGAATAATTGATTGTTTGAAGGATTTCTAATAATAAGAGCAAATTATGGTCTTTATTGTCAGTAATAGGCATAGAAATATTAGAGACAAAAAGAACAGTGTTACTGCTTCCTGAAAATACAGTAATCTATGCCTATAATCAAAACCAAGATATTTTTATGTATGTTTCACACTCATTTTTTCAGCTTGGGCAAGGAGTGTTCTAGTGTTTATTATTTCAAAGGTAAAGGAAAAATCAAACTCTGAGGCAACAAAATGGTATTGAATCTTTAATAAAGAACAAGGTTTATTGTGTTGTATCTGATTCATCATGAAGACAGAATGGGGTATTTCTATTTCATTTTGCTTCTGTGGTTTATGTATGTGTTCACCTACACACTTTTATTGTCTCTCTAGGATTTGGAGGTTTGAACAAAAAATGGATTGCTATTTATATTTTCTAATGAAGAAACATGGGCAGGATAGGTAATGGCTTCCCTATGCTCAAATAGGTAATAAACTTGATTGAAACTGAGAATCCCAATTTATTTTCTTGGTGCAAAGAAACACTGCTAGGGATATAGCCCTGCATTCCCAATTAATCAGTAATTCAGTTCAGTTTCAGGGCAATTCTGAAAGAGTGGGAAGACTTAGCAGAGTGGCAGTGGCTTATCTTACGTGACCTTCTTTGTCCATTCATAAAAGCAAATCAAGGCAGAAGAGATAAAGCTTGAAAAGCAAAGGAAAAAGAAGGGACCTTGGCTCTGTATGAACGCAAATACCGAGAAGGAAAACTGGATGGCATGCAGCCAACAAGAAGAGCTAGCTCGTTGTCTGCCAAAGTAACCCGGGGTTCTAAAGACAGTTTTGAAACCACATAGCTCTGACACCAGAGTCCTTGTCATATGTACACACACTCTGAGTGAAACTCTCTTAAGATCATATAAACCAAAGGAGAGTTTTCAGAAAAATGAAACACAATCATCATACACTTCAACAATCAAAATCTGAAAACAAATAGAACCAAAAAGCAACTGGAAACTTACCAAGTTTACACTCCTGATCACTGCCCAGGTAAGAACAGGCATTAGGAAGATTACTAAGTTCTTGTGATACATGATCTCTGTAACTTTTCTCTCACTTAGGCAACTGACATCTAAATGTTTCTTGTAAATTTAATAAAATAACAGGAAAAAAGCTAATAAGGTACGATTAGTTGAAATCAACTATTATACTTTTGCTAGATTGTATTAGTTACTCTCTGTTGCATGGACAGATTCCTGGTGAAAGGCAATCTAAAAAATGGAGGGTTTACCAATGTGGGACTCTGTCTCTGTCTCCTTTCCTCGCCTGATAAAGGTTAATATCCAGGAGGATGCCTATATGTTTTTCTTTGGGTTTTCCTTCTTATTTAGCTTCTTTAGGATCACTAATTATAGGCTCAATGTCCTTTATTTATGACTAGAAACCAAATATGATTGAGTACATCCCATGTTCCTCTTTTTGGGTCTGGCTTAGCTCACTCAGGATAGTGTTTTCTATTTCCATCCATTTTCATGCAAAATTCAAGAAGAAATCTCAAGGTCCAAATCAGGAGCAGAAGGAGAGAGAGCACGAGCAAGGAACTCAGGACCGTGAGGGGTGCACCCACACACTGAGACAATGGGGATGTTCTATTGGGAACTCACCAAGGCTAGCTGGCCTGGGTATGAAAAAGCCTGGAATAAAACTGGACTCGCTGAATACAGCGGACAATGAGGACTACTGAGAACTCAAGAACAATGGCAATGGGTTTTTGATTCTACTGCACGTACTGGCTTTGTGGGAGCCTAGGCAGTTTGGATGCTCACCTTACTAGACCTGGATGGAGGGGGGTGGTCCTTGCACTTCTCACAGGGCAGGGAACCCTGATTGCTCTTTGGGCTGACGAGGGAGGGGAACTTGATTGGGGGAGGGGGAGGGAAAAGGGAGGCGGTGGTGGGGAAGAGACAGAAATCTTAAATAAATAAATAAATAAATAAATAAATAAATAAATAAAATGGAGGGTTTATTTTTGGTCATGATTTAAATGCAATAGAGTCCATGATGGTGGAGAAGCTTGCGAGCAAGGTGTGTGCTGGCTTGTCATTGTTTATCCAGTGTGTGCTCAATGAAGAGATAAAGGAATGCTATTATACAACTCACTTTCTGTTTATTCAATCAGGATCCTGGGCCATAGATGATGCTGCCCATGTTCAACTTGAGTTTTTCCTTCTTTCTGCAAATTCACTGTAAGTGATATCTGCGATGTGTCCAGAGAATTATCTTCAAGTTAAATCAAGACATGATGACCATAAAGATTAATTTTCACACTGATGAATAATAACATCTTAAATATATATTAAAGGACAGTTTCTAGCAGACTAATTAGATACATATGGATAAAAAGTTATTTTCTAAAGCCCAGTTCTGCTTTTTTTCTTTTTTACTCTTAAATTTATTATTTTGGCAATTTTTAAATAATTAATATTCTGCTTCTAACAAGAATGTGTTTAATCTTTTGTGTGAGAAAAAGTATGAAAGATGAGCAAGAAAAAGTATATTTTTAGTCTTGCAAATACAACTATATAATTAATTAGAATCCTTTTTTGGATATAGTTTCTTGGTTGCCTTAAAATATTATTTTTAGATAAAAGATAAACATACATGCTAGAAGTTGATGATAATGTGAATATTAAAGATCTGAAATTATTTAAATTGAAAAGAATATAGATGATGGTGATATTGCTCAGTGGCTAAAATGCTGCCTGACCCACGTATCACCATGGAAGATCTGGTCCCTAGAATAAATGCAAAGCTGACCAGGAATGATGTCTTCCTACAGTCTTGTAGTTCCAGAGACAGGGGAGAGAGGGAAGTCCTTATGCAAGCTGACTGGAAGGTTAGACTCGCTGGAATTGATGAACTCCAGTTTTAGTCAGAGACTAAGCCCTAGTAAATAGAAAACTATCAATGAAGACACTGATGTAGACTTTGAACCTCTACACATGCATAACAATATGCAGGGACACATATCACACACATATGCACACAAAAATAATGTATCTTCTTATTTTACTTCAATTCTACATAGCTGATTTAATTTGGAAAAATTACTACAACACATAAAAATTTTAGTATGAATGTTAGTCAACTTCATAGTCCTACTACAAAATACTTGAGACAATCAACTTGCAAATAGTTGTAATTTACTTAACATTTATAGAGGTTTAAAGCCAGGATCTGTGTAGTATTTTTATTTTTTATTTTACTCTCAACTTTCCTATATTTTAATATTGCACTGAATTGTATAACTAAGTTTATTAAAGTTTTCATATTCTTCCCTTACACCAACTGTTCCAGGTCCTCACTCCCTCCTTATCTACTCAGCATAATATTCATTATCTTTCTAGCTCTCTCTCTCTCTAAATAATCAAACTAGAAAGACCAATTTAAAGAAAAAGAAATCCAATAAGACACAAATGCCTGAACCAAATAAAATTCTACCAAAAAAATTAACAAAATTATAAAGGTCTTTTACAGTTGTCCAACTACTCCTGGGTATTGCCCTGATCTGGAACATCATTGATATACCCAGTGACACATGCTATTTTCAATTTAGTAACTGAAAAGAAGACATAGCAAAGTTTTTCTTTTGGGTTTTTATCCTCCTAGGTGTTGTAGGACTCTGTTAACTGGGTGTTCACAATTGATGGCTTAGTTATCTGGTGTGGGAGGTCCTTCTCTATATGTGTTGCTTTTATTGGTTGATAGATAAAGCTGTTTCAGCCAGTGGCTTAGAAGAATAGAGCCAGGCAGGAAAACTAAACTGAATGCTGGGAGAAAAGGGCAGAGTCAGTGAGAAGCCATGTAGCCACCGCTGAGGACAGACATGCCAGAAACTTGCCGGTAAGCCACAGCCACAATGCAATACACAAATTTATAGAAATGGGTTAACAAAAAATATAAGAGCTAGCTAGATATACATTTTAAGCTACTGGCCAAGTAGTGTTTTAAGTAATATAGTTTATGTGTGATTATTTCAGTTCTGGGCAGCCAGGAATGAACAAGCAGCACCCTCAACAAACAGTTGTGACTTAGCAAAATAGAACTAGGCAGGTAAACTAACTGAATGCTGGGAGAAAGATCACAAAGTCAGTGAGACTCAGTGGAGCCTCCAGAGGAGAAAGAGGTGAGCTGCCAGTATCTTGCCAGTAGGCCACGTGCCTGGTGGAAAAATATAAAATAATAGAAATGGGTTAACCAAAGATTTAAGAGCTAACTAGCAATATGCTTAAGTGATTGGTGAAGCAGAGATTTAAATAATATAATTTCTATGTGATTATTTCGTGGTCTGGGCAGTCAGGAACGAACAAGCAGCCTTCACCAACAGTTATTACTGGAAAACATTGTTAGACTCATCTTATTTGAAAGAATCTAACAATTATAAGGATTCACTAAGAACTTAATGGGATAATTTGTGTTAGTAGTAACAGTTATTGAGCTAGAAATTGCTTAATTATTGAGATATTGTAAAGTCTCTTTCTTCTATGCTTTCTCCATTCCCTCTCCTTTACTCCTTCCATACTTCTCTCCCCATCTCCCTCCCTTCTGTTTCTTTACCTATTCCTTTCATATGTGCTTTGATTTCCTGTACTTGATTATGTTATAAAATATATTTTGATCATCCAATTAGGACTTAAGCAATGAGAAATACACAGTATGTGCTTATTTTAATCCCCAACGTTTCTATTCTAGGACTCTGTATTTTCCAAATGAAGTCACTGAAACTAAATTTCATTCAATGAATACATTTTTTTTTCTAGTGAATCAAATGGCAAAACAGCTTATAGGAAAATCCATGTTAAGGAATTGCTACAAATCTCAGAAAAATGGGGTAATTCCTATTTCAGTGATTCATTGATTATTAAAAGCAATAGATAACACAGTCCACAGAAGCAACTGCTTAGGGGTCACAGAGTCTGAAGCAACAATTAGGGAGACTATAGGTGTCTAAGGTAGTAGGTCCTCTACATCTATCTTGTATGTGGAGCGGACTGCCTCTGACCCTCTTGCCTGCTTTTAAATCATTTTTTTCCTTCTGGATTATATCATTTAGCTTTTATATGAGGGTGTGTACCAAGTCTTATCGGAACTTCTTGTGCAATGTTTGGTTGCTGTCTCTGGGAGGCCTGCTCTTTGCTGAAGGGAACCAGAGGACTGGACCTGAGTTATGAGGAAGTGGGAGGGGACTTAAAGAGTAGAGAGAGGAGAAACTGCAACCAGGATGAGAGCATACTCATAGCATATTAAAAAGAAAAAAATGCAGAAAAGAAAGTTCATATGTATACAATAAAAGAAGGAGGAATTAACTTCTGCTGAATTAAAATAAGTAGCTATATTTTTAATATAATACATATTGTACGAGAAGATTCACCTGAGTTGAAACTCCAGGTTTAAATGTGTTTTTCTGACATAAAAAATGCTTAACACATTATATCCTTTTATATTTGTATCATTTTTCCTGAGTAGTAACAGAGATTAGATGAAGAATTTATTTCATTTACTCACTAAAACTAATCCTTAATTTAAAACACTATACTAGTTATCATTTTTATTTGTGTCTCTCTTCTTCAGGCATTACAATATGACCAGGTGAGATGACTCAGTTGGTAAAGGCACCTGTATTTCAACTTAAAAACTTGTGTTCAGTCCCTAGCACTGGAGAAGATGGGAACCAGCTCCTGCAAATTGTACTCTGATGTTCAACATAGGACCATGACATGCAAACTCCTACAAAGAGCAATAATTAAATAAATAGCCATTTGTTTGACAAAAGCTTAGCTGCTAGGCCCACTTCCTATTTCACTTGGTCTGATTTTAAGCTAAAGAGTCCTGTGCTCCTTTGCTGAGCACTTACACTAGAGTAGAATGACCGGCTCGATTCCTGTTTATCTTCTTTGTAATAAATTAAATTACTCCAGTGATAAGCTTTTACAGTGAAACCCACAATCCTTAAGATACTGTGTATTTTGGACCGCATCTAATTCAGCTTCGCTTTCCAGATTTCCAGCATTTGTCATCTGCAAACATAAAGACACAGATTAATTCTCTGCCAATGTTTTCATTTCATGTCATCTAACAAGCTGTGCATATGCATAGTTTATGACCAACAAAGGAGAACTATTTTTCTTCATCATTTTCGCTTGTGTTATCGTTATATCATCACTGGAAAAAAAGTGCTTTCCTAGCGCTGTCTGAACCAGGAATTACAAAATGTGTGCATGTAAGACCATGCTTTCTTTTCCTCAAAAGGTATCAGATTTTATATTGACTTGCAGTGGTTAATTTTTACTCTTAGAAATGAGATATTACCTTTAATAAGGCTAGTTCTGGGCTGGAAATTTGGAGAAGAAATAGAAATTAACACTTGGGGCATATTTTTAAAAACATCTTCCTTGTGTATTTGTATGTATCTATGTGTGTATATGTATGTGCATGTGTATGAATTTTTGGAAGGGTGAGAATGTATACCAACATATATACATTGGAAAAACAACTCATTTCCTAGAAATAGAGTAACTCATTTAGCCTGCAGTTCATGATTTGCAGAATGGTTGGTAGACCTGACATCCCCCAACTACACAGTGTAAAGACAAGGAAAATTTTAAGCAACTTTTTGCTTGCTTAGTAGCTAATTAGGGCACTCTGTTCAAATGCAAGATGTCCAGGGCTTTTTGAAAACAGGATGTCCAGCTAGGGCGCTGAGCTCACAAAGCGCTCCTGGCATCCTGGCAACAGGCCACCTGTTATCACCTAGCTCTGTGGTCTATCAGGGAGCAGAAAAGTCGACAGCTTTGGGGAGGGCTTTGGGGAGAGGGGATTGAAGATATAACCACTTTGGGGAGGGGGTACTTGCTAGACATAACCACTTTGGGGAGGAGGGTTGTTAGAGATTAGGCACCTGCTGTTATGTAAGACTAACTCCTTTGACCTAAAATGAACCTGGCTTGCAGTTTTTGCCTATATATTGCCAACCCCAAATGGTGAGGAGACTCTCCTCCCTACTGCTCTGTGATGCATAGGGGATGAAATCCCAGCCTGGCTGAATAGAGATCCGAATAATCTTTGCTTTTGCATTCTGGGCTTGACTGGATCCTCGTGGTCTCTCTGGGGATCACGACTTGGGCACAACAACAGCACTGGGTTTCAAACATGTTTGGATATACTTGAGTCTGTATATGGGTGAATTTTTTGAAAGTTTTTGAATTACAAATTAGGTTCTCATGTTTGGGCAACAGTGGGCTTATAGACTGAGCCATTTTCCCAGCTTGTCTTTTAAAAAGTGCTCATGGTTCTCTGGAAAAGACCATGGTGTTGGTGCAGGCCTTTAATCCCAGCACTCGGAAGGCAGAAGCAGGCTCATCTCTGTGAGTTCAAGACCAACCTAGTCTACAGAGCTAGTTCTAGGACAGGCACCAAAGCTACACAGAGTAAACCATGTCTCAAAAAACAAAACAAAACAAAAAACATAAATAACAACAACAAAAAGAACAGAAACCAAGATCATGGACCCTCAATTTCTTGATTATTAATTCTAGATCACTGTCTGTCCAGGCTGGGTGTTCTTGTTGCAGATTTTAATTGCTTCAGTTTTGATAAACTCAATTGTAAAATGATAACATAAAGAATTATCACCGTAATAGAATGTACTCATTCAAAATGGGAGGATATGTGAGCATCCTGACAACTGTCAAGTGAACTGTGTATCATGTGCTTTCAATAAGTCAAAATCAGATTATTGGGGCAAGGCAAGAAATATTTATTATTATTATTATTATTATTATTGCTATTAATCTGTGTTTTTCCTGCATATATGCCTGTGTTAACAATTGTATACAGTGCCTACAGTAGCAAGAAGAGTGTATTGGATACCTTGTAAGTGTAGTTAGAGAATCATGTTAGACCCCATTTATATGCTAGGGATTGAACACATCCATCTTTCCAGACAGCAGAGCAATAATCTCAATGTTGAATTAAATGTGCTATTTCTTGAATTCTATTGTAATTAGCCAAATTTCTGTAGTAATATACAAATTTAATTGCATAATTAGAAAAAGTATATGGCAAAATTATCATGTCAAAAGAAATGAGATATTACAGTATACACTTAAAAAACTAGCTAGTGAGAGAATGATGTGACCAAAGGTTAATGCTGACATAGATCTGGGCTACATGGTACAATTCTGTTTAAAACAAACCAAAACAAAAGTAATGCTTTATCACAGGGAAAACATGCGTGACAGCTACTCCAAGCAGGGAATTGGTTGTAAGTTACATTGATTTACTTTTTAATTATAATGTCTACTTACTTACTTCGAGAGATTGTCATGTGTTCTTGTTATCCCCAATATAGAAAGTGCTCAAATAGACGTGAAACGATAAATAAAGGAAGATCCTGTGTGTGCCGGCTCTGCGCACCTTTGGATGCCAGAAGAACAGACATTAAAAGAACATTTGCCTCTTGACATGTGGTTTCATAAATTTATTAAATAGCAGTTCCAGATAGTGTTTCTAAATTCCATCTTATGAATTGTGCTGGGGTATGCAGCTTCTCTTTGGACATTTTTGACAGTTCAATATAAATGGGAAAATTTCCCACCCCTTTTAAGGGGCATTCTTAGCACAGTTTTCAGTAATACTCTCAATTCTAACACGGCTGACATAGTTTCCTACTACTTTGAAAGGATTTGTGTTTTATATTTTTGCTATAGGGGTTGCTATCAATTTGCTTAATTTCCTGGGAACTGTGCACTTAAACCTTAAAAGCCCTCTTTTCTAAACAGAACCCTGCCTTCTTTACTTTGCCAAAGACTGGGAGGGATTTATCATGGCACTGTATCATTCCTTTGAAAGGAAACTGACACCATTGTATAATATGGTTTAGTTGAAACAGCTGATGTTGTCTGAATGATAACTCTTGACCTAGGAAGCTCTGAAGTAATGAAAGGAGATAAATTTGCATGATTTGTGCCATAAGCAATATTTATAATGTAAGAGAGCTTTAAAGATTAATATATTCCCAGAGAAACACATGAAAGAGACAAGAAAGGTTACTTGATGACTATCCAAATGCTCTGTTTATTTGCAATCCTTTCATCTTTAATTTTAGTCTGCCCCCATCCCTAACTCATAGAGCACACAAAGGGTATATTATATCTTGCTAATTTTAAAATATTTTCTGGATGTTGAAGTCTTTTAATAATATAGAGACATGATACTGCCTAAAGTATTGGTTGATGGATTGCCTCTAATTAGGAAAATGCCCTATATTAATTTTTAAATTCTTATATCATTAACCATTTACTTCAAAAAGCAAATAGATTAATATATTTTCTATGCAGTAGGTCCATCATTGTTTTATACATTTATCAATTTGGAGATGAATAAATTGAATTTATAATCCCTAAGCAAATTTTGCAACAAGGAAGATTCACTTTTACGACTATGTCAGAAGACAGAGCTGTTAGAGAAATACCTTCAGGAAACTATTGATACTCCTTTATTCTTTTGTGTAAAAACAGAAAATATTATCAAAATAGTATTTCCTTTTGTTCTCCATCTTGAAAATAAAAATTAATTAAATTCTGAAGCATTATTAAAATTCAATATGTGAATAAAGACACAAAAGAATGAGTACACAAGAAATTTAATTTAAATCAGTTTTTATAGCAACATATATCTAATTTCCTTTGATATATTAAGAAATTACAGAATAATGGTGTTAGCCCACTCCAAAAATAAATGGAACTAGTTGATAAATGAAGAATTTATTGAAAGATTCAATGATCTTTATGAGCCAAAGGATATGGTTATTTGGAATTTTATCATCATCCTATACGTATGGACAAAGACTGATAAGACTGGTCCCACATCAGCGCATGTCACATCACCATGCCTTTCTCATCATATCTTCTTACATTTCCTTCTCTTTTTGGCAGATTGGATCTCAATAAGGCAAGAAATGAAGACTTTATGACTTACATCATTGTATTCCTTTGAGGCAAGGATGGAAAAAAAACCCTTTTCCTCATGTTTTGTCTCATAAAACATGGCCTACTATCATTTCCACCTTACAAATGAGGGGATCATTTGGGTAATATAGACAAGAGAAACGGGGATAAATGAAGCAAGAATGAGAGACTTTTCCAGTTCTATTTCCTTTACATACTGTTGTAATTTTTTCTTTGATTGGTTAAAGAAATTTGGAAGAAAAAGAAAGAAAAACAATTTTTCCAACTTTTTATGCATGGTTAGATGCAGATGACTAAAGAAAACCATTTGTTTTCCACTTTGGATTCATTAAGAAACATTAATATTTGTTTTTATAAGGTAAAGAATACTCTTTCATCATTTATCATATTTAACTGAAGTGGAACCTAATTGATTTAGCTACTTTGAATGTTGGTCTTGCCTTTTTATCATCAAATGATTTTGCCCTGTGCAATCTCCACTGTATCCTGCAATGCTTGTCAAGAAGCATGCTTACTGAATCTTCGGTTGCATTTCCATCTATACTCTATACTCACTGCAGATATTATCAATGTTACTACTCTGTGATAAAGGAAATTCGCAAACGTAAGGGGACATGTGCTGAGGGTAAAATCTCCAGTCATGCAATGTAAAAATTCTGAAGCTTCAAGGTACAGCTGTAATCTAGATGTATTCTTGCCCCATTGAGAATAAATATGAATCTCTGTAGAACAAAAATAATATCATTCTTGTGCTACAGGTACTGGCACAATTTATGTAACGAAAAGTAAACAGTATCTGTTCATAATATGTGGTCACACTCTTTGTCATGCTGTTGTTCCTTTCTTCATCATTTCTCTATTCTGCAATCAAATGTGGAATGTCTTTTATGGCAATGTGGAAGATACATCATAATAATAAACTCTGTGAAATGTTAGCTCATCATCTCAGGTTAGATATTTCTCCCTTTCAAGCACTTATCATGACTATTAATTGCTCATTAATTTTCCATTGACTTACGTTGCTAGTCAACACACATACATCCGGTTACATCAACTCTGCAGTATCAAGAAGAAATGTGTCAGAATTTCTAATTATATGCAAATAATGTAGCATATATTATGATCATCACAAAATATTTTATGAAAAAAAAAAACAGACCACACACTTAAATGCAGACATCCTTATACTTTTCTGTACCTTATTATCCATTAACCATTTTATCCTTATGTAAGTCACTTAATCACAACAAGCAATATTGCCCTCATTTTTTTTATGGCTATAATTTTTACTAAGAACACACTAGCCTCATATCATGTAAACAAGTATGAAATATAAAAGACAATGCAAAATAAAGTACTTTACATATTAAGTTTGTATCAAATTAAGAAGCTAAATCCTAACTTGAATCTAAGAGTGAGAGATGGCTCTCCTCATGTTTCAAAATAATATATCATTTAGTTCTTTTGTGTACTTGAAGTTACAAAGTGATCTTCAAAGCATCTGTGAAAATAGTAATTTACAGATTTACGTGATGTGCTGATAAAGAAGATTTGAGTCTTGGCAGTGCTTTATGTCACCTGAATCAGCTATTGCATGCACACCTGCAAATGTGTAGGACTGGATCAGGAAAAGCTATTCGTTCGCACCAAGTGTGTTTGTCAATGCTCAGTATCCCTGTTAGGAAAGACGAGGTTGTACTGAAGAGCACAGTGGGATGAGAATAACTTCTCTAATTTCTTTTACACTCCCAAACAGACCTTTCACCCTCCTTCAAGAACAGACTTGAAATTCAACCTCCCTTCTAGGACTGTCATAAACACGGAGAGGGTTTGTTTCCATTCCTTTCAGAGGCTGAAGTGAGAAATGTTGAAAGCCACATGAAAGGCCTCAGTTATAAGGCTTCCAGCCGAGACTGGAGGCAACAGTGCTGAAAACCTACACACAAGATCCAGACGTCATGAACTTTCCAGACAAGCTCTGTAACCCCCAGGGACTGGGGTAAACTGAAGTTCTCCTCCAAGTTGTCATGCCCAGAGGGGATTAATGGAGAGCCATGGAAGTTTTCTTAATCATAGCTCATGTGTAGTTTGCAATGTTTGTGAAGCTTGCTCTACCTTGGATCAGAGAGGCAAGAGTATTTTTCACATAATGTCAAATGTTCACCACATTACAGAAAGTGCTGTTTCTTTTCCTTCTTTTCATTTTTAAGGTATTTTTATAACCTTTCTTCAACAAGAGGCCTGGGGAAAATGAAGCGTCA
This sequence comes from Neodon shergylaensis, assembly GCA_025134845.1. Taxonomy (NCBI): domain Eukaryota; kingdom Metazoa; phylum Chordata; class Mammalia; order Rodentia; family Cricetidae; genus Neodon; species Neodon shergylaensis. Next base: position 33,026,263 of record JABTXL010007139.1, read on the forward strand.
CCTGAATTAATAAGTTGCAATCTCCTGCCTGGGCCACTTCAGTGGTATTTGGAGTCCATTAAAGGGGGTCTCAAAACTGCACAGCAGGAAGGCACCATCAAACATTTCATTGCAATTGTGTTATCTAGGTTTCCACAAGGAAGTAGGAAAACGTCTCACCAAGTAGTTTCTTTTATTAATGCTCGCTTTAAGTAAATGTGTCTATCTCCATATTCAAATCACCAACATCACCAGAAAACACATGGTAGTGAGTATATGTGATAAAACAATGAGACTAGAGTATAAACTTGCTTGTCAAAATAATAAGTCAGAGAAAAGGCTTCAACTGGAAAAGTGAGATTCTTTTTATAAAATATATTTCTTTCTTTTATGTGCATGAATGTTTTGGCTCTATAGGTATCTGCACACAAAGGTCAGAAAAGGCATTGGATTCTGTAGAAACTGCAGTGATGTGTCGTGGGGTGTCACCATGTGGGTGTGCTGGAACCAAGCACAGGTTCTGTGGCAGACCAACAAGTGATCGTCATCTCTGAGATTTCTCTCCAGCCTAATGCATTACATTTAAATAATACATAACACTAACTTCTTAAAATAACTTAGATAACCATGCCTGGACACACCCTTTATTCTACTGTTTTGTTTTTGCATAACTTTTTTCTTTGTTTAAAGGTCATGTGTGCGAGTGTTTTTTTCTGCATCTGTGTATATGCACCATGATTTTGAAGTGAGACATCTAAAGTCTTGGAGATGGGGTGTAGACAGCTATGAGCTGCCATATGGTCTCTGGGAACCAACTCCCAGTCCTCTATAAGTTCTCTTAACTGCTAACCTATAAATAAACCTACAAATTCATTCCTAGTAACTACACTTTTAAGAAAACTTAAAAAATTAATTATTAGAATCACTATACGCTTCCAAGCCTCACCAATTTAAAACATAAGATATAGAAAACACAAGCATGTTATTTCTGTCATACTCTAACTTCATTAATCAAAACTTTCAAATATTTACATTTTTATGAGAAAGAAGAGAGAACTTTTGAGGAAAAGGCATACTGATTTCCAGCTGTGACTGCACTGGTTATCAACTGACTTTCAGCATATCAACTTTGGCTATTTATGCCAGGAGTAATTTCAACTCTTTTACCTTGTTTCTTTACATAATTTTATACCTTTATAAAATAATTTCTGCATAGTGCTAAAATCATCATATATAGATACATAAAAGGCATAAAAACCAAGACAAACATATGCTTCTTTTCAGAATATTTACTTTTTCCTGTCTAATTACAGTTTAATGTTGAGTGTTTATCTAGAATCAGCAGAGTCAGTCTGTATGTTCATCTGTGAATGGGGTCTAAAATTAGGATCATCATTTGTATTTTTCTCTAGAGTTGAGAGATTTGAAATGAAAGAAAATGCCAAAATTCTTTAATGTATAGTAACTTTGGCTCTTAGCCTACATTTTAATATATTTGTACATATTAAAAATATTAAAATTGTATTATATATATATTAAACATAAACTAGACGTTTCTTTATGCTGTTGTTCTCAAAATTAAAACTTTACAATTATTATTGGATTTTATTTATTTATTACTATTATTATTCAGTTTTGATTGAGAGGCAAACTCAAGGTACTGTGCATGCTATGTAAGTATAATACCACTAAATTGTAGGCTAAAACAGGACTTAGCACAAGGTTTCACAATACTCCCCAGAAATAAAACTATTGAAAAATATTAATTATTTCCTTCAGAAGTTTCCATTCAGTATTTTCAGATTGTGCTTGGCCAAACGAAGTGAAACTAATGTAGAAGCAAGCTACAGGAAACTTCAATATTTGGACACTTGTTAAAGTGAGACTCTAGCATATGTGATTTTTCTAAGCATAAGTGTTCATTATTATATTTCTTATTTATGCATTTTAATTGTTATTTCTCATCATTTTAATGAAGAGCATATGAAATATGGCATTGCAGAAAACTCATTTTACCTATGGAAATTTAATAACAATAATGATAAAATTTTAAGAATGCGGTTGTGCTAGTCAATTTTTTTTCACTGTGACAAAATAGAAAGATGATATATTTATTGTAGTTCACAGTTTTAAAATCAGTTAGTTCTAATTAGGTTGTTTTAAGGAAGAACTTCATAGTAGGTAGCATACAGAAAAGTAAAACTTCTCACCTCATTGTGGACAAGAACCAAACAAGACAGAGGAAAATGTCACAATCTTAACTTTTCTTTTAAAGACACTCTCCAGGTGATTCAATTACCTTCCATTAAACCCCAGTTTCAAAATGTCCATTTATCTGCATGTGCTGACGAATCCTTTCCAGCATAACCTTTGATGGATATTTAAAATTCAAACCAATAGCAGCATCTTGTTATCTCTTTAAGTGTATCTAAAATGGAGGGGGAAGGAATGAAACCTAAGCTACACTATGTCCAGGGCCAGTGGAATTATTTCAAAATAGCTCTGTAAACATAGTACATAATCACAGTTGAGCATTATGATATCTTTGCATTTATGTTAATGAGTGAAGAATATAAACTAATATACAAGTGATAATAATAACTATTTCCAAACATTTCATATTTGTTCAGTGATTATGTAATAGTATTTTTCTTAACTTGTGAATATTCACAATTGGCAAACTAGAGAGTTTTCATATTCTATTTTTAATAGCATTTCTTTCAGAAAATACAAAGCAATTACCTTTATTGCACTATATTTGTCTCAGTAATGGAGATTATTTTATATAATGAAATGACACTGTTAATAGAGATGTAAATAATAGATAAGTAGACAGATGGTACAACAAGTTGAAGGTACATTAATGGAATGGGTGTTGATTTTGGCAAATAATAATGTCCTGCATATTTCTAGTGAGTTGAAAACTGTCTAATTGGTCAACAATTGTATTGAGTAACTCCCAAGAATGCCTTGTGCGTTCTCCAAAGTGAAACTAAGGTCCCAGGTGTTCCTTATATTTTTCCTTTTTCTATAGCGCTGATCTCCAATGAGAACCCCAAGACAATACCTCCTAGGATTGCATTTTCTTTACCTAAAGGATGACATATTTGTTCCACATGTTATTGCTTAAGAATTAAAGAAAGTGATATTTGAAAATGGTTTATTATGAACTGTTTTAGCTGTAAAGAACACTCATGAACTCACAATGTCAATCAATGTAGATATCATGCTATTTATATTCTGCATTATTTTCCATAGTTATTTGTCTATTATAATTATAGATCAGTATATATAAGTTTTCTCTATATGTATGAGGACGCTTTTGTCAACTCTTTTTTTAGTGTCTTGTTTCTTTATTAATGTTTGTGGTACTTTCTTTAATAAATTTCCATGATGCTAGAAATTTTGGAAAATTTTTCATAAGACATAAGGGTATTTATGGTTCCTACTTTGGGAATTGGTGTGTTCAAATCTGTTGAAAAATTACTTGGAATATATTTTTGTACAGAAATGTTTGAAATGGGGGCTATGGAGGAATTAATTTCATCATGTTGTGGCTTGATTATCTAATTAGCTAATGTTGATATAATCTTTATTGTTATAAATAGCTCAGAAATTTTAACAATGCTTAATGTCACAGCCTTTTTCTAAATGATGTGTGTAATTACTAGAGAAATTTTTCTGTCTGATTGAGATCATAATATACTTTTCCTAAGTTACCTACTAAAAATATTATGGTTTTCTTTTCAACAATTAATTTATAACAAACATGAACACAGTTTATGAATAAAAAATTTCATATGACTCATAATAATCTATCTATTTTTTATTTACAGAGTTTAGGCCACCTACCTATATAATAATAATCAAAGGTATGATAAATTCATTTGTAGCTTCTCTAGTCTGTTTCACTTTTTTGTATATCTTGAACCAGTACAATGCTTTTTAAAAAATACCTACTTGTAAAGGCTTTAAATCTAAGTGAACAAATACTACAATCATTTTCCTTCTTTAAAATTTATTCTCAAGCCGGGCGATGGTGGCGCACGCCTTTAATCCCAGCACTCGGGAGGCAGAGGCAGGCGGATCTCTGTGAGTTCGAGGCCAGCCTGGTCTACAAGAGCTAGTGCCAGGATAGGCTCCAAAGCCACAGAGAAACCCTGTCTCGAAAAACAAAAAAAAAATAAATAAATAAAAAAAAAATAAATAAATAAAATTTATTCTTCCCTCATACAACACGTCTCAACTGTAGTCTTATCTTCCTCCACTTCTCCCAGCAAATGCCCTACCGCATCTCACTTCTTACCAAGATCCATTGGTCCTCTGTTTCCTTTCAGAAAAGAGCAGGTTTCCAAATGATGTCAACAAAACAAGGCATAACAGAATGTAGGAATGGATTAAGCATCCCAGTGACAGCAAAAGAGTCCCAAGAGCAAGAAAACAAGTCCAAGACAACCCCTCTCTCATGGGTAGGAGTGCCACAAACATCCCAAGCAAACCATCCGAAGAATATATGCTGAGGACCTCGCATAGGCCCCTGCAGATTTCATGATTGTCACTATAGTCTTTGTGTGCCCTATGACTCATGCTTACTTGATTCTGTGGGCCATGTTTCCCTGATGTTTTGGGCTGGACAAGTAGATTAGGTACTAAAGTGTAGGCTGACAAACAGTCATTTTTTATATTATTATTTTCCTAGACTCGATGTTTAATTTTTTACTCGGAGTATAGTATTGTTTCATGCATACAATGAAATACCTCTTAAACTTACAAAATTGGTGATATATTAAATGGCAAACTTTATAGTGCCGATTATTTTTATCCATAAACAATATTTTTAATTACTTTAGTTAAATGAAATTATCTTTCTTGCATTGATCAGAAACTTGAATTTCATTTGTAAATATGTTTCTCGTTGATTTGCATTTTTTTTCACTGTGCAATGCACTGATTTTAAATTCACACTTAAGTTATTTTCTTCCATTTGATTTAACTTGGATCTTGTAACCATTTAACTTCTTAAACTATACTATTGCTCATATTTACCTTTTAGACATTGGATACTAGATTTCCACTATTGGAAACACTGTTTTTTTTTTTCCTTCCTTATATCACTGACTTTAACTTCAAATACTACTTTTTAATATTTTTTTTGTTTTGTTTGTTTTGGGTTTTTTTTGAGACAAGGTTTATTTGTGTATTATAAACTGTCTGGAACTCACTCTGTAGACCAGGCTGGCCTCTAACTCACAGAGATCCACCTGCCTCTGTCTCCCTGAGTGCTGGGATTAAAGGCGTGCGCCACTACAGTCAAGCTTCAAATACAACTTTTATTTGACAAATATAACTGTGTTATACTTCGTACGATTATTTATAATATTTCACATATGACATTTTCTTTATTGTGTTCCTTTTATAATTCCCCTAATTATGGTCAATGTTTCTTAGAACTATAGTTTAAAAATAATATTCAATTATTTTAAACATATTTCATCATTTGTAGAAATGAGTGTTTCTGTTGGTCATGTTGTTGGCATAACTGAATTAAATTACTTCAAATAATACATTTTAATCAACTTTGACTTTTGCTTTTTTTTTGTTGTTGTTGTTTCAAGACTGGGTTTCTCTTTGTAGTCTTAATAGTCTTGGCACTTGCTTGGGAGACCAGGCTGGCCTTTAACTCAGATATTTGCCTTCCTCTGCCTCTGGAGTGCAGCAATTAGAGGTGTGCATCAACACTGTCTGGCTAATCTCAACTTTTTAAATAACTTTCTTAAATTTCAAAATCCTTTTTTATACAATATATTCTGATCACATTCTCCTGTTTCATGTCCTCCTAGATTCTCCCTACATTCCTACCTATCTAACTCCATGTCTTATTATTTTTCTCTCTATATAGGAAACAAACATTAAAACAAAAAACAATTAAAAATTAAAAATCAAGCAGCAAGTAAAAGACACTAGAAACACACACACAAATGAAACCAACAAAACACAAATTCAGAATTGCAGTATATAAAAAGACCAGTAAGATAATAATAATAAAAAAGCTCAAATAAAGCATTATGATACAAAAAACTACAAGATACGATTAATTCACTTTGTGCTGGCTATCAACTGTTGCACAGGGAGCCTAGCTTTGAGTGTGATTTATTTAGCTTGAGAACACACAAAGACTCCAGAGAGAAAGAGAGTTACAGACTGTAGGGCCCTGGTCTCCCTTATTCCTGGGGTGCATTCGCGGGGACAGTTTATGATCTACTAAGCTTCCTGTGTGTATCTGTGCTCTTCCTGCCCATCTGGTGGCTAGCTGCAGGGAATTAACTCCTTTGTTAATATGGTAATTTCCCACCTGCCTGGGCCGGCATCCTTGTGCTGCAATTGGGTAGATAAGGACCTTCCCAAGTCTGAATAAAGGCATTCGCTTGATCTCCTATCGAATGACCCTGGTCTCTCTGTGTCTTGTGTTCAATCTCCAGGCCCTTACTCGACTTGCATTCTGTACAGTGGCGCGTGAGCTGTACCGAGGGTGTAACACCAAAACCGGGTGTTACAACAGACCAATTTCCAATGTGAACAGTCTTGCAAAAATTCTCAGTAAAAACCTTAATTTAAGAACACTATAAAGCTTAACCTAAGAACATAGCAAAAACATCATACACCATGATCAAGTAGATTTTATTCCAGAGATGAAGGGATGGTTCACCATACAAAAATCAATACACATAATCCACCATGACAAAGACAGAAGAAGAAAAACTATGTGATGATCTCATTAATGCAAAAACAAAGTTTTAACCAAACCCAATATCCCTTCATAATAAAAGTACCAAAGAGACTATGGATACAAGGGAAATACTTTACCATGATAAAGGCAATTTTCAGCAAACCCATAGTAAACATCAACATTAAAAAAAATGAAAGTCAAAACATTTCACTAAAATTAGAAAAAGATGCATGTACTCTCTCTGCCTATTTAATATTGTATTTAAGTCTTAGCAAAAGCAATAAGATAAATGCAAGAGATCAAGGAGACAAACAGGAAAGGAAGAAGTAAATATGTTATATGTAGTATATATGACTTTATATATAAAATCCCTAAACCTCCACCAGAAAAGTTCTGTAATTAATAAATATTTCCAGTAAAAAAGCAGGATACAAAATTAACAAACAAAAATCAGGAGTACTGCCATATTCCCATTCTGACTCTTTGGCCTGTGGTTGTGGACCCCTTTCCTCCTACTCAGTTTCATGTACAGCCATGATATGAGGAGTTGTGTGCAGTCTTATTGTACTTATTAGGCTATATTCAGGGGATATCACTGAGAGGACTGCTTTCAATTTTTTGTAATAAGCAGGGGAAGAATTGATGTGGGGCAGACTGGCAGTAGGGGTTGTGACTGGGAGGAATTGAGGGAGGGGAAAATGTTGTTGGGATGTAATATATGAGAGACGGTCACGAAAAATCAAAAAAAAATAATAGAACCATTAAAGCATGTTTGCATCAAGTACAAGCATTCTGTCACCTTTGAATTATAATTATAATCTATGTTTATAAAAATTCAAGCAGAAAATATGTCTATTGAATCTAAATTTACTATGAAATTTTACTTTTATTTATTATTAAACAATTTTACATTGCAAATAACCTTTCTTTCCATCTTTCCTTCTATTTATCTTTTCTTATATTAATGCACCATTCCTCTCTTTTACCTATATTCTAACATTTTATCTTTTTGTTCCTTTCTGATTGCATTTTCCATGTACATATTTGTATTCCCATTAAACATATAATTTACTCCGGGTTGAAATTCAAATAGCTATGTACTTGTATTTTCTTGAGTGTTTTTCACTCAATGGCCTCCAAACACAAATAATTTAAAGCTCCTGAGTTTTGAATGGATGTATAATAAGTATTTGCTCTTGAAATATAGTCAGTTTATGACTTTGATGCTCAAAAAGAGGTTTGTTTGTTGGCTTTTGTTTTGAGATTTTTGCTATATTTGATTCTTTATGCTTATTTCTCCATGCCAAATGTCCTTCGGGTAAGGAGTCTACAAAGGATAATGAGACTATTTATGTGGGAGGATATGTATTTTTTTTTTGCAAGGATGAACAATGTGTTTATTTCCCTAAATGTCTTGCAAGTTTTTTTTCCAAGACCAAATCACAATTTTTTTAGATTGAATAATGCTTTATTAACCTTGAATTTTCTTTTTTTTCTCCTCTGAACCCTAATTCTTTTTTTATTTTTTTTAAATTTTTTATTGAAAAAATAAATTCCGCCTCCTCCCAGCCTCCCATTTCCCTCCCCCTTTTCCCACTCCTCTCTCCCTCCCCCCACTCCTCTACCCCTCCCTCTCCACTCCGAGGATATGTATTTTGAGAATTGAAATTACTGTGAGTATATTGATTTTTCCAATGAAGGCAAAATTGAGAAATTGTTTTTGAATTCAGAGAGCATTTGAATTTAGATACTTATGTGATATAGAAAACAAAGAAGAAAGGTTGAACAAGGATCAACATTAAATCATGTTTTATAAATATAGCATATTGATACAGAATTCACATTTTGACAATAATAAAAATTGATACATATTACTTCCATGTATAGTTTTTATTTTATTGTGATTGACAGCATTACCAAATTTATTTGATGCTAGATACTCATGATATATTTTCTCAACAAATGTCATGTACTATTCTCACATAAATGCTAAATCAAACTTTTGATCATCCTTGAATTTTTTACATTTCTGGATGCAGATATATAATAATAAATATTTACATACACATCTAGTCATATTCCACCTCTAAATGCCTCTAATGTTAGTAGTAGGAGATGAGTTCCAAGATAATAAAGTAGTACACAAACTAGCTGTGTTCTGAGTTCTTGCCTTTCTCACTGCTTCTGCCTACTCTGTGTATGATAGCAGCCTTAAGTTTGGCAAAGTCTTATGATGGCACACACTTGCTGAAGGTAATTCAGTTGATTCTGTCTCAACCATAGTTTTTTTTCCATGATTAAGGAATTTTTATTGTAGATAAGAACAGCCAGAGACATCTGAAAGAATCCAGAACGGAGAGAAAAAGCAGACGGGCTAGGACTATTTCTTGGGGGCAGAAAAAAATAGAGACTTGTGGGTCAGAAGAAAACGACCTTACCATTTACTGGAAAGCAGAGCTGCCACACAGGGGAGTGAGCTAGCTGAATCTGGAAAGGCCTAGGAGCTTCAACCATAGTCTTTTGATTCTGGGGTTTTGGTTCTATTATGTTCCTTTTAAGTCTTTGTGGTGTCAGCTGCCATTTGATCACTTAGTATCTTTCTCAGTCACTATTGCTTGTTGCTGCAACTTTTTCCAATATATGGAGAAATGCCTTGTCTTCCTGTCATCTTGTTTCTCCTTCTACTTGTGTTGTAAGAGGGCCACCTGTTTGTTCCCAGCTGCCCAGAACCTAAATAATCACGTAGAAACCACATTATTGGCAGTACTGTTTGGCTAATAGCATAAACGTATTTCTGGCTAACTCATATCTTAAACTAACCCATCTCCAGCAATCTATGTATCACCACGAGGCTGTGCCTTACCTGCAAGGTTCAGGTGTCTGTCTCCAGCGGGGCTGTATGGCTTATTACTGACTCTGCTTTCTTTCTCCCAGAATTCAGTTTAGTTTTTTCTGCCTAACTAACTTCTGACTTTCTATAGGCTAAAGCATTTTCTTTATTAATTAATCAGTAAAAGCAACTCATAGACAGAAGGACTTCCCACTCCATACTTGGGATATTTTTAGGATAGCATTCAGTATCTTTGTAGTAACGTGTTACCTTGTTGTGTATTTTCACATCTTTACAGCTACATTTTCCATTTCTGATTTCCCATCCTTGTTGGTATCAAAGCCATTGATAATGTCAATACAATTTTTTCTCTAGCAACCAGGCAATGTAAATGGTTTTTATGCAATGCTTCATAAAACCTGTATTTCAGAAATCACACTTTGTGCCCCCCCTCAAAATGCTAATATATGTTACAGGAACTCAATATGCAGAGATTCAGAAGATTATCTGAGGCTCTGGAAGACAAATACTTATGACTTCATTTAAGTTGTGGTTGTAGAAAACTGTTGAATCTGAAAATAAGGCAAGAGTTAAGTTTATGATTTCTAGGGTGATGTAAAAGAGGGATGTATAGAAAGGTAGGGGTTGAGATGTTTGCTATTCAAACAGGTTTTTGATGTGAGCAATGGGGTGGGAGTTAGATATAACCATAGAGTCAGAGGGAGAGGCACTGTTCTGTTGAAAAATTAGACATACATGCACATACACACAAGGTCTTGACTCATGAGTCATCTATTTCCCATATTTACTAAGCTATAGTTTATCAATTGAGTCATAAACTGAAGGTAAGAATTGTAAGGTCACCAGGCAGTTTTGGTATATGCTTTAATCCCAGCACTCAAGATGCAGAGGCACATTGATCTCTAGGAGCTGATGTCCATGCTGGTCTACAAAGTGAGTTTGATGACATCTAAGCCTACACAGCAAAACACTTTCTTAAAAAACAAAACAAACAAACAAACAAAAATCTCAATCAGGATGTTGGAAATAACAGCTGGAAAGGTACTTTAAATGTTTTTCTTTATTAATGATTTCTTTTGTTTGTTCACTCTTTAATTCTGTTTGTTTAGTTGCAACATGTCTTCCTTCCATTTCCAACCTCAAAAACTTCCTAAGCATACCTCCCTGATTTCCTTTAAATTGATAGTCCCTTTGATTATCAATTATTATTGCATACCTGTTTGTATTTGAATATATATCTATATTCCTAAATATATTCTGTTGATTCCATATAATATTACTTGTATATTTGCATTAAAGAATGAACGTTTGAAATGGGACAATCAATTAATGATTTTTTTTTAATTTTTCATAAAATCAGTCCTCAAGTCTGAGCATCAGTTATCACAGGGCCTGCCATTATGAACATTGGTTTCTTCATCCGCCTTCTTCAGTCAGCTAGGATTTCAGAAAGTTTTATTTCCATTAACAATTTAAAACCTTCTGCTTCTCATCTGGTTTTAATTTATTGTATTGAAGCTTCTGCTTTGTCTGTATTGAAATTGTTTAGACAGATATTAACAATAATGCACTTATTGCTAAATTGAATTGATTAATTTCAGTCTTTATGCACATGGATATATAGGCTGGCTTTCTTCTTGTTAAATCTGTGGCCACCACAAAAGCTCTATTACTTTCCTCCTGCCTTTCTTGAAATTTATTTCAGATCTTCTTTATGGAATTCTATTACTCATTTATATTACATTGTTAAACTCTTTGTTCTGCATGAGGTTTCTTCTTATAAAAAAAGTATGGTGGGAGAAAGTAAGAGAAAGATATAGAGAGACAAAATAAGAAATATGGAAACAGAGATAGAGGGAGAGAAAAAGGGAGAGAGTGAGAAAGATACAGAGAGAAAAGGAAAGATTTCCCTGACTCTGCCTTTTTCATCCATGTATTACTTTCCTCAGTTATGATAATAAATGATTCAAATACAACAATTTGAAAATCAGAAGTAAGTTCATCCTATCTGTAGTCCTCAGTATTGTTGCTTACACTTATACCAAGAAACAGTTCATAACCATTATCATTGTTATTGTTCCAAGATTCATTACATAATATTATAATGTTAAAATTTATGGGACCATTATGACTACTATCAAAATATGATAATCTTTATAACAATAAAATGTATTGTGTAATATTTTGTGTTCTGACAAATTATACTTTCCTGGAGATCAGAGGGTGAAGCTAGCTACTTGTTAACCATAGAGTCTGGAAGTCTGTACAGAGAAGGGATAGGAAGTGAGAATATGGGTAAGAGACAGAAAGTGATAAGTCAGGGCAGAGGTAGTATCTCAGCCTTTTTCGACTGGAGGAATGGATGGAGAAGGAGATCACTGGTGGCTGCTTATCAGCTTTTTCGATCTTTCAGATTTTTCCCTAATATCTGACTCATGGGTTTTACTGAAAAGGTTAATTAAATTTAAGCCTTAAGGACGCATTTTTAAAATTTGTTTATATTTTAAGCAAATTTTATATAGTTTCTCAGATTTATTATTACTGTTATCATTATTTGTTAATTTTATAATTTCAACTGAATAAGTTTTCAAAGCAATATAACAATAAAAATTGTTATTACTGAAGTTTATTTGTGGTACCTGCCGCTTGGTTAAGTTTGCTAAATATTAAGTAAAGTATTTGCTCCTACAAATGAACTTTGATATAAGTCTAATTGGAAAGTAAATGGTTTTTTGTTTTTGTACACTCCTTTTTTTCTTCATTTTCACATTTCACTGCTTTCGTTATTTCACCCTATATTATGACTCTGGGCATCTCTGTTATAGACTACTCCTCAATTCTTATTTTTTAGTTTGGATCAATCTTCTAAATCCAGGTTTGGCAATTCTTTTCTTTAAGACATATAATCCTAAACCTCTTAGCTCTTTCTTCATTTAATGTCAAGTTTACAAATAAACTATTGACTTTCCTTCAGATTCTGGCCACCCCAGCATTTCTCATTTAGTTTACCACTAGCGACATACTCCTATTAACTAGATACCATTCCATATACTGCTATAAATGTCATCTGACTTCTTCTGGACTACTACTTGCTTAATATCCTTATCTCTCTATAGGTGTTTTCCCATTCAATACTTAAGTCCCTTTAAGAGCTACTTCAAATTAGTATACTTAGTTCAAAATTTTCCATAGTATTCTATGGAAAGAAAGCAGTAACATGAGCCATCCAGTAAATATTGTGGTTTATTCTTCTCTGATGATACTGCATCATGTCTTGCTTCATTTCCTACCCACTGTCCTCCTATCACATAGCATTAAGTATACTCTGACTAATGCTGTTGCATGTCTATGTCTAAGGGATTTTCAAATATCCTTTCCAAACTTTCTCATCATGATTTCCTAGTTGGTCTATGAAAAATTTAATGTCACGAGATAATATTTATACTCTAGCCTAAATGCTTCTGTGGAATGTTAAAATCCATATATCAAAACAATGTAGATAATATTTATAGTTGGGACATTTATAAGTTTTGTTTTGAAAGAGACCCAAAGAAAGTCACGTTCCATTTCAGTAGTGTTATGATACAATCTACTGTTTGGGAACTTGGAAAAATGTATATTGAATCTAATGGTACTTTGATCCAAATGTGACATATCAGCTGTCAGGCTGGTATAACATAAGCTCCCGTTATTTATAAGTCACCCTGACTATGGCATTCTGCCTATTTTCTGACACTTTAGCTATCATCATGTTTAACTTACTTTCAGTCCACTCAAAGGATGAATACTACATTTTTCATTATTTACTTCTTATGCCATTTCTAAGAAAATGAGTTCAACAGTAATGATTATTTTTATGCAGTTAAGTTTAACTAGATATTACTGGTAACTGGCAGCATCATACATGTACTTGAGTTTCTATTGAGTAATGACATATCTGTGGTGTGTCATATATTATTGGAATGTATTGACCATGTACAAAGAAAATATGAGGAGGCAGTGAACTCCACAGGAGCAGGACTGAGCCAGCAACCTAGGCCAGAACAGGCCTGAGGCAACAAACTTCAGAAGAACAGGACTGAGAAATCCATGTGAGCAAAAGAAGATCCAGACCAGGGGCATTTGCAGAAGCAGGATTGGGCCAGGGACCTAGGCTGTAATAGGCCTGAGGTGGCAAGCTGTACAGGAGCAGGACTGAGACAGAGACCTAGACCACAGCAGGCCTGAGATGACAAGCTCTATGGGAACTGGAGCAGATCCAGACAAGGGACATTTGCAGAGGCAGGGAGTGAGCCAGTGACCTGGGCTGTAGTAAATATGAGACAGTGAACTCCACAGGAGAAATTACAGGGAATCAACTGCTGAACAAATAGGCCAGAGCCAGAGACCACTGTGGGTCCAGGCATGAATCTGGGACCTTCAAGAGAGTAGACCTGAGCCAGAACTCCTGTGGGTATGGGCTTGAGTCTGGGACCTCTGAGGTAGCAGGCCTGAGCCAGGTCCTCTGTGTGTCTGGATGCACCCAAGTTTGGGACCTCTGATGAAGAAGATCAGAACCAGAGACCTTTACAAGACCAACCCCAAGCTGGGGACCTCTGCAGGAGTGAATCCAGACCAGGGACATTTACAGAAACAGATCTGTGCTGGCAACCTAGACCAGAGCAGGTCTGAGAATGCAAACTCCACAGGAGCCGAGCAAACCCTGGGAGCACTAAGTGACCTCAAGGAACACATAGTGACCAACAGAGTAACTAGAACTGTGACACTGATTGTACCATGAGGAACAATCATCTGATCCTTGAATCCACTGGCACCTAGAAGATTAATCGCCAGAGGCATAGACAACCCCAACCATAGAGGAAAAGGAGTAACATCACAAGGAGAAACATAACAACAGTAAAATCTAGAGAAAACAAGACTTGAACAATCAAATATAGATAAAGCAAAAGAAAATGATCTAAAAATAACTTCTGGATAATGTTTAAGACACTTAAAGAGGAAATGAGAAATTCTCTCAAAGAAATGGAGTGAAAGACAAACAAATTTGCAAGACATCAGCAAATCCCTTAAGGCAAACCAAGAAAAATCAATAGAATATATGGAAAAAAAAACTATTCAAGACTTGAAAACTGAAATAGAGACAATAAAGAAAAACACAAGCTGAAGGAATTATAGAAAAAGAAATTATGAGGAAATGATCAAGAACTACAAATACAAGCATAAATAGCAGAATACAAATGATGAAAGAGAGAATCTCAAGTGCTGAAGATACAATAGAGAAAATGGACTCATCACTCAAAGAAAACATTAAATCTAATAACAAAATCTTAACCCAAAATAGCCAAGAAACTTCAGACACCATGAAAATACCAAACTTAAGAATAATCAGTATAGAAGAAGGAGAAATTCAACTCAAAAGCACATAAAATATATTTAACAAAATCATAGAAGAAAACTTTCCGTACCTAAAGAAAGATATGCCTAGGAAGATACAAGAAATATACAGAACACCAAATAGCCTGGATCAAAAAAAAAAAGATTCCCCTCACTACATAATAATCAAAACACTAATCATACAGAAGAAAAAAAGAATATTAAGAGCATCAAAGGATAAAGGCCAAGTAACGTATAAAGGCAGACCTATCAGAATTACATTTGACATCTCATTGGAGACAATGAAAGACAGAAGATTGTGGTCAAGCATCATGCAGATATTAAGAGACCATGAGGCCAACACAGACTACTATATCCAGCAAAACTTTCAATCACCACTGAAGGACAAAACACGATATTCCATGAAAAACCAGATTAAGCAAATACCTAGCCACAAACCCAGCCATACACAAAGTACTAAATGTTCCAACCCAAGGAAGTTGGATACATCAACAAAAACTCAGGCAATTCGTGATCTCATGGCAGCAAGTCTGAAAAAAGGGAAAAACACACAAATTAACATCACTAGCAATGACGACTAAATTAACAGGAGTTAGCAATAACTGGTCATTAATATCCCTTAATATAAATGGACTGAACTCACTTATAAAATAACCACAGGCTACATAACTTCAGGTATCCTCATAGCTGTATGGTGCCTAAATTCAGAAACTCCAGCTAACTGTGGACATCTAAAATGATATCTTTCTGTTTAGGTTGATTAATCTTAGAGGGTTTTTAAAGTACAAAGAGATAGGCCGGGATTGCACAGAGTGGATCAAGAGAGACCTCAGCGTCTCCCTGAGACACAGACAGTGACTTCACAGAGCAGGGCAGAAGCAGCTTTCTGAGACACAGACAGTAACTGCAACAAATGGTCCATGGGAGTACCCTGAGACACAGATGCCAACATCAAGGACTGGACCTGAGGAAGACACTACCTTCACCAAATGGAAGAAGAGATGGGTATGCACCAATAAAGGATATGTTGCAGGAGGTCCTTCCGCTCCTCCAGCCAATAGCTGCTGAGATACCAGCCCATTGGGGCGTGCTCTCTCTCTCTTTAAGAAAGCTGTGTCTTCCCTCCTCTCACTCTCTTCGCTTCCTGCTCCATTTCTGGCGACGAGACTCCTTCCTGATTGCGCAGAGGGCTGTTGTCTGGTACGGTTATCTGTAAGTTTTTTCCCCTTTAAATAAATACCACCTTATTAATCATAATTCCAAACTGGTGTGGCATTGTTTGTGACTTACGCCTTCAAGGATACATACAACAACCTAAAGAGTGATATACAACACCAGAACCTAGCAGTCTGACACAGGAAGAACAGAACATCATAATGCAGAAGATGCAGAAGAAAATGACCTTAAATGTAACTTTTTGAAAACAATAGAGATACTTAAAAAGGAAATTAAAGTTCCTTTTAAAAATGGAAGAAAAAGACAAACAAAATTGGATGAAAAAAATAAATCTCTAGAAGAAGATGATGATGAAGAAGAAGAAGAAAAAGAAGAAGAAGAAGAAGAAGAAGAAGAAGAAGAAGAAGAAGAAGAGGAGGAGGAGGAGGAGGAGGAGGAGGAGGAGGAGGAGGAGGAGGAGGAGGGAGGGGGAGGGGAGAGGGAGGGGGAAGGGGAAGAAGAAGAAGAAGAAGAAGAAGAAGAAGAAGAAGAAGAAGAAGAAGAAGAAGAAGAAGAGAAGCAAATAGTGCAAAACTTGAAAATTAAAACTGAGGCAATAAAGAAAAGACAAACCGAGGACATTCTGGAAATGGAAAAGCTGGGTAAAAGAACAGGTAGAAGAACACAAATAGATCCATATCTATCCACATGCACAAAACAAAGTACAAATGAATCAAAAACCTTAACATAAATATAGCCACACTAAACCTCATGAAAAATAAATTGGGAAGTAGCCTTGAACATTTGAGCAGGGGAGACTACCTCCTAAATATAGTACTACTCGCAAAGACATTGAGAGCAATGATAAATAAATGGGACTTACTGAAAACTAGAAGCTTCTGTAAGGCAAAGGACACAGTCACTAAGACAACACAGCAGCCAACTGAGTGGGAAAAGATCTTCCCTAGCCCAACAGAGGACTGATATCCAAAATATATAAATAATACAGGAAACTACACATCAAAGTACCAAATAATCCAATAAAAATGTGGAACAGATCTAAACATGGAATTCTCAACAGAAGAAATAATGGAGAGGGCACCTGAACTGGATTTCCTCTGTAATTAGGTGATGATTACCTTATTTGTCACCATAAAAGCTTCATCTAGCAACTGATTGATGTAGATGTACACAGATTTGTCCAACTGTTTAGATCTTGGTAATGAGGTTGCTTCTCATTATTCTCAATCTCTTGCTATAATATTAGCCCCATCAATGTTGATGACATGGGATTCTCAAAGGCTGAGTAATGTACTCAGTATATGTTTGTGTGACCCCAGAAGACCCTGGGTTGGATATAAGGGAAGCCAATAAATTGAACATAGCTATGCTAGACAACAGAGACTTTTCTGAATCATGCCTAATATCACCATACATCAAAGTCAAGACTTCATAGGTCAACTGAGAATCCTCTAAATTTAACTGGCAGACTCTGACTTTCCATAACCCCAAAGGAAGTTATTTTGATACATTTTTTTCTTTTTTAGTTTCTTCTGTTCTCATATTTGTAAACAGATTTTTCTTTGAGTCGCCAACTCATAAAAGCGACACAGAGACTAGTTATTAATTATAAAATCTTGGTAGATAACTTAGGCTTATTTCTAACTGGCTCTTAAAACATAAAATTTTCCAAATCTCTAAATCTGTGTTTTACTATTTAGTTTTAAGGTATATCCCATTTTGTGTATACTATTCTTTCCATGTCTGGCTGACTTTTCTACCTTCTTCTTTCCAGCATTCACCCTGCTTCAACAATCCTGTCTAGCAACTTGCCCTTTTGAATTTATATTAAATAAATCACAGCAACAGATTTTCACACATTATAAAGGAATATTTTACAACATTTCCCCCTTTTTCTGAATAAGAAAAGTTTTAACACTGACATATTAAGACTATATACAAGAACAGTTATGCAGAAAGGATTTTATTTACCCAATCCAGTATATTTATATTAGGCATATTTGGAGAAAATACCTCATTATTTATTAGTCCAAAGCTCTGTACCTTATTTACCTTCTATCATAACTAAGGGAAACTGCAATTATAACTAACTATTCTTCAACATCATCAAAGAACCCAGAAGGACATAATTTTATCTGAGTAACCAGAAAGTGTAGTGCAAGGCAGTTCCAAACCTACAGAAATGATAGCAATATCTGGCTTCCTGGACAGTCACCCAAGTTTGGTCTGCAAGTTTGAGGCACACTATTTCGTTGATAGGCCAAAAATATCTTTCAAACTCTTCTATGAAACAAAAATTTTGAAGAACCCTCCATATTGTTTTGGCAAACTTCCTCAGTTGCATTCTTGTGTGTCCTGCAGAAGGTCTGGCAGACTTTTCTCTGGTCATACCAAAAAGTTTCACAATAGCCTAGAGTTTACTTATTTGGTGATAAACTCACAGTAAGTATAACAATCTATATTCCTCTGCATGTGCTTGGAATTGGAAACAAATTCAGAGGCACAGAGGGCTGCACAGACTTTTCATCTGCATTTATAGTACATGAGGCCATGCCCAAAGAGGGTCAGTATTTTAAAGGCTATTGGATGAAGGAGTTCCCACAATCCCTCCCCCTTTCTCTAAATAAGAGAGTTCTAAGCCTAATACAAAGCTATGTACAATAAGAACAAATATTAAGTATTGTCCAGGAAAAAAAAAGAGGCAGAAACATACATAAAAATGAGAATTATGAAC
The DNA here is from genome assembly GCA_025134845.1 of Neodon shergylaensis. Lineage (NCBI taxonomy): Eukaryota > Metazoa > Chordata > Mammalia > Rodentia > Cricetidae > Neodon > Neodon shergylaensis. The sequence continues at coordinate 33,045,124 of JABTXL010007139.1, forward strand.
AGCCTGAACAACTAATAAAAAACATATGCTAAATGTTTCAATAGCTTTTCTCTCCTAAGGAGTCTAACCCTTCTAATAAAAATGGCTTGGCTATGCTGTGAGAGGAAGTAACTATGATGGTCTAATCTTCAACACCCTCAAAGACCTATAAAGGGAAATAATGTTATCTGACTGAACAGGAAGTGCAATCAAGCAACTTCTAAAAGGTGTAAGAAATGACAGAGACAACCAGTTACCTGGGTAATTACCCAAAGTCTCATTTGCAATGTTGGGGCAATCAAATTTGGTTAAAGCCTAGAGTATCTGAGAGACCATTATCAGAGGCAGGAAAATTTGAAAAACCACCTTACCCTGTCTTGGCAAAGTTTCACAGTCTTTTTCCTTGTATCCTGCTTATCCAGTCTGAGTACTGTACATTTTGCCTGTGGTTAAGGCAGAGGACATCTTTGCCTAATGACCAGTTTTGTCAAGAAAAAAATAAGCTCCAAATGGAGTGGCTTCAATGCCTAGTATTCTTGGGAGAATAATTAGATCAGTGCTGTCAGGAACAATTGTGTCTCAGGTAAGCAGAACTTAAATGTCATATTCTACAGTTCTCTAAAATGTTTGAAGATTACCAGCCTATGCAGAATATAATCTCTATGCATCTAAAAAACCTGACTAGTCTTGAGTATAAAAAACATGGATGACTACTGACATGTACTTCTTAATACCTACATAGCTTAAAGACTAAGGGTTCACATTAAAAAATAAACAATCTTTACACAAAGGTGCAACAAATAAGGACAATGACCTCAAAATATAAACAATATATATCTTGAACAGAGATAGAAATGTACAGTGCAATATGATAAATATATCCCAAAATTGCGTCAATATACAAGATATCTTAAGTACAGGTAGATACATGCATACATATAATATGATAAAATAACTGCATAGAGGTACCAATATTGTAAACAGAAATAGGAACATATTCAATATAATTTTAATTTGTATCAATATACAAGAATCTACACCAATGAGAAATGTCTATAAATAATAGCTCACAAGTAATAATCTACCTATTGTCTCATCCCATCCCTTCTCCCATTTTTTCAAAAGAGATACCTGAGTCTACTTCATTTTGACCCTTGGCCCTATATTACTTATAACAAACCACTAATAATATCCCTAGTCCTGAGGACAAACTGTTGGGAGAGAGGACATTGTTTTCTAGAATTACTTCCAACTGTCTTGGGGGTAATGTTATTTCTATGGGATCCTGTAAAAACTAAAATAATGGTTATGTTTCAAGATTACTGTCTAGTAAAATTACAGAGAGTTTCTGAGTAGATGGTAGGGTTTTTCTGAAATTTTTATTTGTAGTTCTAGCCAGAACATTGTAAGAAGGTTATCCATCTCAGTTAGCCAAGTAGGAATTATCTTGAGCAGGTTTCAACTCAAAACCAATCTTACAGTGGCGCTCTTCACATAATGACATCACATTAATGAGGTGGAATCATTGTTGTGTGTCCCATCTTCTTGAAGACTTCAGAGATTACTGCATGATAATTTATTGTTCATTGTGGAAAACTTAAAACATTATTCATATAAACATATATTCAAAGAAAGATACCATAGATACAAAAGTAGGGTTGTGGAAAATTAAAATTTTGTGAATGTAGAGTTTTAATTATAATATTTCCTAAATGTTTCTACTGATCTTACCTTTAAAGCCCCAATTTTGCATTCTAAGTTGATATTTTCAATATCCTGAGATTCAGTAGGTACTTTCTAGCTTTTGAATCTGTTACCCCTATTAGTACAGCTTTAGTCAATCTTTGTAAAAGTTACTAAAGGGCTATATTGGGTCTTTTATGACCTTAGTATATGATTCAAATTTTCTTCCTAGTTCTTGAATTCTGTCTCAATCATTCAAGGCTGCTGTATAACATAGGGACAAGATGTGTTAATTAGAAATAACTTGACTCTGTGGATCAGCATAATGACCCTCGCCATGGATTTGATCTTGGGAGGCCTAAAATCTTTTGATTCTACCTTGATGTTTCAGGGCTTAGCCTCCTCTCTCTAATAGCACATTCACTGCAACTATCTTCTAGCACTGCTGAAATTAATTGAAACCTGTCACGTGGCATAAAGCTATTGTTTGAAGCCCATGTCTTTATCAACTCCTTAGCAAATGATAAATGCATACCATAAGATACTACTGTCTGCTTAATGTCTTTTATATAATTAATACCTATAGTTTCCCATTTATATTCTGTATATCTATGTTGGTATTGAGTAATAACAGGATAAGTTGCTAAAATTCTTGTTAAGTCATCTCTGATTCTGATAGGTACTGACAATGTTTAATCCTTTGTTTGTACCTCCTCTCTTTGCTTATCAGTTCTGACAAGTTCCTCAATTGAGTTCACATCTTTTTATTACTGTCTTTTGTGAACCTAAGTCTCATGACCTGTAAATATTTCTAATAATTTCATCAAATCTATTCATTTCTGGTTCTCATTTGACTGAAGTATTTTTGTACATACCTAACTTCTATGAATTATTTGTCTGTCATGTGACTTTTCTTGGGGAAAATATAAAAGACAGTGGGAGTACTACAAGACCAAAGAAGCATAACTTAGTGAATTCGTGAAATTATTTAGGGTTGCTTACATGAGAATGGGTACATCAAAAAGCTTCTCCAATGAAAAGACTCATAAGGTCACACACCACTGGCTACAGGACTGTGGGGTTCTACAGATGTGAGGCTGTGTCACCTTGACTAAAAAAGGTCAGAGAGTATGAGATTAATTTTGTTCTTCCTTGTCAAAAGGGGTTGCTACAAACAATAGATCCAGTCCTAAGGTATGGTTAATTAGAGTTTCAAGTATAGAGGTGGATGTGTTCCACTTGGTACAAGGATAAGAGAATTCACGTTTATTCCTTATATCATGTTAATTGAGTCTGCTGCATCCTCCCTCCCTTTTGGAATGAAGTATATAAGCATGTAGAAAATAACCACAAATGGTTCAGTATTCACTGAATTTCCCTCTCAATGATGTTCTGTATCTTGTCTTTTATTTCTCTTAGATCTCATTTCCTTTTGGTTCATAATTGTAATCCTCATGTTCCTACCCTGGAACTTGCAAATTTCATCAAGGCTGGACCCTGATACAGAATGAAAAGTATACCTTAGCCACTTGTTCCAATTCATGTAGTGCTGAAGATGGGTAGAGGCATAGCATGAGGATACTGTTATGACCTCTGAGTGACATGAACATCTTACATCCATTTAATGAGGTGTGTTAGTAGGACAAACTCCTGAAGGTCTTTTTTAGGTGACTCTAGCTAATAGGATTCAAGAACCCAATCATCATATCTTAACAAGGGGAAAGAGCTTTGCAACAACATGCATATTTAATATATATATTTTCAAAAGATCATCAGTACATTCAAAAAGTTACGATCTGATAAATCCAGCCTAACCATCAACAATTGAATGAGTAATCAAACATGCTACATTATTATAAGAAAATATTGTATAGAAATATAATGGGAACAGTGAGAATACAAAATGTGTGCCAATATATAATGATCAACCAAAGAAGATAGTGAGCAAGTATGTAACTTTTTCTATGGGTATGATCTCTATTCAATTAAGTAAGAAAAAGTAAAATGTTCCTATATAGTATTGTAAAATTATCATACTAAAAGGAAAGATATCCTTTGTTAAAGATCAGAAATAAATGTATTTTTATAATATTATGAGAAATACTTATTTGTTACTGTTATTAATATCATAGTTTCCATATAAAAGTTATTGATTTTGTGTGAATGCTCTATATTTTACTTACACAGTGAATGAAAGATATATTTGATAATTTTCTTGACATTTGTATAAAAAATAGTCTACATACGCAATATATATGAAATAGACAGGGAAAGATCAGCAGGTCTTAAGAAGTTACTGGTCTGAAAGTATTTTAAACCAAAGAGGACATTAGCAGATTTCATCTAGAAAATGATGTTTTGACACTAAGAAAATATCCATAATGCTGTCATTAAAATCCCCAATCTTGGCCTCAATTGCATTGAATGACATGATGAGCCAAGTGACCTTTGGGAGTAACTTTTTCATTCTCTACAGGATTGGTTCTTCCCATATTCAGGGAAGAGTATGGTTTGAATTAAGAAGTCTAAATGCTGAGAAGAGAATCCAAATCTGAAATTTCCAAATGACAGCTTGGGTACATAGTGCCAAATGTTCTCTCTCTCAAGCTGTGCTACTGAAAGCCAAGAAAAACTAGGATTCAACAAAGGGACATTTTATGCTACATGTAGAGATCCAAATCAAGAAATGTGTTCAGGCTGAAGGCCATTAAACCAAGTGTTGAATGCTAAGTCATGTGTCAGCTAGTACTGGGACAGAAGACTACCATGTTCAAGGAGGTTAGAAAGCTATCTCCAAAGAGGACTAGACAGAGGTGCTAGCTTGTGTTTCTCTATTTATATGATCATAATATTCTTATTAATTATGTGAGAATAATTCAGTGAGCATGTTAACACTTGGCAACATCTGAACCATATTAAAGGATGAATCACAGATTCTGTGTTGACTGGGGAGGACAATATTGCCAACATGTCCATATTATTTTTGTTAAAAAAAGATCAGTGATGTTCCTGAATAATTCCAAACATCTGGATATTTGTAAATCAAAGTAAGGACATGCTCATCTTGTCACAGTGTATAATTGATGACATTGATGGATTAATTTTGCTCATCATTGTCTGGAAACATTGACTAATAGATGTAGTATTGGGATTCTAAAATTATAATTTGAATTTTGTATATTCATGCAATAATTTTCTTAAGAGTTTTCCTACAATATTTTATTTACTCCATGTGGAATTCTTTCTAATTAAACAGAGTGTTTTGTGGTTTTATTTTATGAGAGTATGAATAAAATGAGGATATGACTCATTTTACCTCAGTTGTTCAGTTTTCTTCCATAATATTTTCTTTTATCTCTGACACTGAATACTCGGGAAGTGAGCATTTCATATGATGATAATGAGATCACACAGCAGTTGAAACAAAAATGCAAGAATATATTATCATATATTCTCAACTCTACTGTGCTATTGCTTTTTTTTAAAGCAACCTTCTTAATCAAGGTTTTCACTCTGTACCTCAGGAAAGACAAGACTCAGTGAATATTACTAGCACAAGACTCTGAAATGTAGTCTTTTCTTGATATACCAGTGTGGGGCAGGTTGGTGGTGGCACATGCCTTTAATCCTACCAGTCGGGATGCCGACAGGTGGGTCTCTGTGAGGTTGAGATCAGCCTAGTCTATAAGAGCTAGTCTGGGACAGGCCCCAAAACTTCAGATATAACAGAATAATCTTTTTATTGATACATTCCTGTATCAAAAGTAAAGTGTCTGACTTACTCTAACTCAATGACCCATTTATCCTCAGGTTCTTGTTGACAACGGCAGTAAGGGTAATGAATTCTATCTTGTGGAGTAGACCTCAAATTTAACCAGATATTGGTTAATTAATTCCAAAAGTTTTGTGCCACTATTGCACTGACACATGTTGAAGGTCGAAATCTCTTATAGATCAAAGGGCTTGTACCTGGCCATGTATAAACTACAGACTAATTCCCAGTAGTGTGAACACTAGTCAGTGGGAGTGAAAGTTTTAGGTAGTCACCAGTTTGACTCTTCTATATTCAGTGTGTTTGAAAATTGGCATCATATTAAATCAAATGTCACTAAAACAAAAATTCCTACCATTTTCAATATATATTTGCCCTAAGCCTAGATTTCCTACTTGTTTTCTACAAATCATTAGGAAACATTGTCATCATTGCCTATAAGACTTGAACCAAATATGTTGAATGATTGATTATTATCATAGTCTTTGTGTACATAGAATGATGATTAGTCATTTTGAAAACATTATAAACTACAAAGGACAATTTATGCTACACCAAATAAAACACTATGGGTGATAATTCATGCCAATTCTACTATCCTAAATCAAAATACCATTTCCCATATGATAATATATTTCATTTGAGGCAATGGGATAAAAAAAAGGGTTTTTCAAATGAAGTATTGAAAAGATGTAATTATCAGAAAAAGAATCTACCAAGAGAGAACTTTTAGAAAAGAAGATTCTCACCCCAGCCATACACATAAATGCTCCTTGGAATACCAACCTTCTATTCTTCATTTTTTTTTACAACTAACACGAATGGTATCATTTTATACAATCCAGAAAAGACAAGATCATTTCAGACTTTTAAAAATTTTTCAAAGACCAATGTTTTTTCTTTTTATAAAATGTATTTTGCTTCCACAATTTCATATTACCTTTCTCTTTTGTGTGTTTCTTTCATCAAAATCTCCCCATTACTCTTTTCTACCACATGTGTATGCATGTATTTGTGTGTATGTGTGTGTGCATGCACATATGCACTTCTGTATGTCTGAATTTATTTAAAATTATCTGTATGAGCATGGGTGGTTCAGGTTCACTTAAGAGATAGTGATATATCAATGCTATTGTACTGCTTGTGTTTTAATGAGGCATATTTTGAAAGCTCTCTTATTATGTTATCATCTAATTTTAACTACAGAGTGAAGAGTAAACAGTTAGTGTTGTTCGTTTTAAAAGCTTTAACTGTCACATTAATTTCCTCAGCTGTTTTATTCTTGTACCAAGCAGAACAGCTGAAATTGTTGGCAAACAGTTTTCCATCAAAAAGTAGTCTATTCTTTGTGGAAGGTTGTTCATTTGCAACTTATTTCTTTCCTCAATGCAGTTTCTTCATTCATTAATGGCAATCACAGCACACAGAGGGGACTCCCACATCAATGAGCTCATGAAAAGTTGACAATAGTGTAAGTTGAAAGACATCTAGATCATATAATCTATTCAACACCATAGCTTGACAACACAGTGCACTGTAGAGTATGGGTTACATCTCATGGATAGTGAAGTTTCTTCTGGAATCTGTGGATGACTGCAACTGCCAAGTGTTGTGAGAAGATATTGCATTGAAAATTTTTAAGCCCAGAAAACTGGAAATACAAAGTTCTGTTTCTACTGATCATTTATTGCTTTCACATGATCTAAAACTGGAAAAGGCCTGCTGGTGGTATGAAAGGAGATATACTTTATCTGCTTATCCTAGGAAATTTATTTTGAAGAATAGTTGCAAAAAAGAATGGGACTAATATTAGATGCAAACTATGGCAGTAATCTGTCTAATTTCGCTGGTATTGACCTGCACACAAATAAAGACTCCCACTTGGAAAGGTACTTCATGAGTCCTGCACAGCAGATGATGTCACTTATCAAATAATGACAGCTGTATCCAATTTCCTCCTCCACTCTCACTTTCTGCTAAAAGTTTCTTCTAAACAGAAGTATGTTCATCTTAACATATTTATATAAATGTATACATAAAGGAAGAATTTGAAATCCATTATTAGTCACTTATTTTATAGTTCTTGTTTTAACCTATACGACTTTTGGTCTCCTGAATAGATAATCTTTCTCCCTAACCTTGATACTCAGGAGTTTAAAATTGGAGTTTATTTTTAATTCCTGGGGAGAAAATACTTATAACTTTCATCTCTTTATGTGCTCTTTCTCCTGTCAGAAATGTCAACATTTTCTGTCTAGTGACTCACCTGCAGTCCTTTTGGAATCAGCTCCAAGAGTATGTGTTTCCTACTTTTGCAGATATGAATAGTATCTTTTCTAACAGACAGAAAATATATCAATAGTATTACAGTATCATATATACTTACATATATATATAAACATGTATATATACATACATCTGTTTTGTAAAGCATTGTGCTGAAAATATTTAGCACACCCTACATATATATGTGCTTTTATACATATAGTAAAAGATTTCTGAGATACAGCATTGTTTTACTTAGCAAAATGCAATTTTAACATATTTTAACTGGGAAGGCCTGGTGGTGCACACTCATAATAAGTAACCCAAGCATTAATGCTGTGACAGAAATATCCCAAGGTCAATGCCAACTTTGTCAGGCAGGGTGCGATCATATTGCAAAACAAAACAACAATAAGAAAATATCAAGAAGCTAACTGCATTTAAAAGCATGCCTATAAAGCAAAACATTTAATTTATTGCTGAAATTTATATCATGTAATATGGTCCTTACTTATTAAAATATTAATTAAAAATATATATATTGTTCCAATTACCGTATTATGAAAATATAACTTTGAGCTGTACTGATTTTTTGCAAATAATTAGTGTATTTGCATTATTAATCTTTTTTTGATCATTGATTAGTTTGTGAATTTCCATGTCACAATATAAATGTGTTATATGGGGATCTTGTAAACTAAATTAACTTCCCCTATAATTGAGAAAATCGAAGGAGAATCATTTGTACAGAATTCTAAACTACTACAGTGCCACTTTTCTATTAATAAAGCATGAATTCAAGGGATTTATAAAATGATGATTTTATTTACCCTGCAAACTTAGGAAAAATTGATTGAATGGATAATGTTTGGATGATAAGAGTGACTGTGGAAAATTGAATCCCAGTCATTCAAGGTGGAGCACGGTTCTGGCTCTTACATTTCACCTTTGTCTATAATTCAATCTTGCCTTTTACAAGTGTTCCAAATACCAAAAAATGTATTTATGACCGCAGAAACTGCAACTACCTCTTCCCAAAATTGCTGTCCCATAGATCCTTCTACTCCAGGAAGAAAAATAACAGCAGCAAAACTTTCTCAAATAGTGCTCTCTTTCATATGCTGCAAAGACCAGATTTAAGCTCTCTTGTCAGTTTTCTTTTTCTTTTCATTTTTTTCTCTAAGAATATGACCTCCAACTCTTTAGAATTATGTGAGGGAGACAATGTATATATTTTTTCACTTTAAAGCAATTTAAGGTGGATTCTCTGGCACAAAGACAATTCAAAAATAGCTGAACCTTAAGAGTTGAAACTCTCCCTTGCCCAGTACATAGTGGAAGGGTTATTCGCAATCAGAATTATTTTAAAATGTTTAGTAAAAATGTGCAGAAGTGATTAATTTTTCAACAGTCTTAATAATGGAACTGTCCAGTTGAGACATAATGGAGATAGAAACTGAATAAGTCATGAGCCGTTTGGAACCATTTTAATTCTTTCCATCCTTTCAAGCAGATGGAAAAGTTGAAGGAAATTAAATATAAAAACAATAAAGATTTCTTGCTTGTGTATAATGTCATTCTAGAACTAACTTATGTGAAATTTGCTGAAATGCAAAATTTGATGGGAAAGTAATTTTAGTACAGTGTTCAATTAAAAGAGAAATAATACTGCTGATCTTGGGAGATATTGGTTCAAATCTTTTCCTTAAAATTTCCTTATTCATGGAATTTTCCTTAAATCTATAGACTTAAGTCTTATCATCTATAATATAAATCTATCAATAAACACATATTTTAATATCACCAGCCAATATTATTTATTATTATATTAATCATTTTCTATATTATTCACAAATACTTACAAGCTTTTAAGACCATAAAGTTTGTTCAGTATTAAAAATGCAATTCATGGTAGGTGCTGGAAGCATATGCCTTTAATCACAGTACTCAGGAAGGAGAGGCAGAAGAATCTCTGTGAGTTTGAGGCCAGCGTGGTCTACAGAATTACTTCCAGGACAACTAGGGCTGTTACACAGAGAAACCCTGTCTCAAAAAACAAAACAAAACAAAACAACAACAACAAAAAAAAAACAAAATACAAATGTATCTCATTGGGAAGTCTCCAGATATTGTGGTTATGATAATTTTACTGTTTGTCTCTAAAATGTAGATAATCAATCAAACTTCATGTTATGTGCTACATGTTACAGAGTATGGCTTCTAATTTTTATTTACTGAAATAAAAGAGTATTCCCTGTGTTCCAAAAAAAAGTCTCAGACCTCAACTTTGTGTGTTTCATTGTACACATCTTTGAGTTTCAATAAGTTCTCAAGGTACAAGACAAAATTACTCTGTACAAATGTCAAGGTGTCTGTATCCTGATAGATGGTATAAGAAGAATGTTCTCAACAAAAGAAAACCTTTAAGTATGTGCTGTGTCATTCTGGTAAATGTTAAATTCATGTGCAATAAGAAGAAAATATGAAGACCAGTTAGGATGCAAAGAACACATATGCCTATATGAAGGCCATTAGACATTAAGAAAATGTCTACATATGTAAGTCTGTAGAAATAAGTTCATATAACACATTTATTTATTCTGGGTAAGTAACATGTATCTCAAATTATAGATGACTAATATCTCCTGGTGTCACTATACTTTCCAGCCACAGCCTGACTTCTAAGCAAATGAAATTGATTAGTACAATGAGAATCACTTTTAAGTCAAACCAGAAAAAAAGAATATTCTCAATCCTCTGACCCCACACATGTCGTTAGACATATGTGAGTATATTAAAAACAATTGACTTTAAAGAAAGTTACTGGATAGCCATAGTCAGCTTTCGAATGAATGTCTGTCATTTAAATCAGTTCATATCTTAATTTGTCCTTTGTTGGAATTGTATTCATCATTTCACAGAAATTTTTCTACTTCTATAGATGCGGAAACAATCACCCTGATCTTATTTAGAAATGTTCAGGGTACCAAATGTCAAATGGCTTTTTGACACTTTTCTTTGCTCATTATCACCTTTCTTCTTCATTCTAATGATAATATATTCTGGAGTTTTTCATCTGTTTTATGGAGGATTCTTCTTCCTCAGCTTCATTGAGGTTCTTTTCTTAATAGGCAATTCCCTATGTTCAAAGTTTTTTCCCTTTTTTTCCCTTCATATTTTCTTGAAATTTCTGTTTTCCCTTTGGTAATTATAAATGTAGAATGCCTCATTTCTTGAACGCCTAAAAGTGTTTATGATTTGTGTTCATTTTGGATAATTTCTTTTGACCTGCCATCATGTTTGCTGACCTTATATTCTATAATGTTTAATCCTTTGTTTATACAAAGGCTTGCATTTTTGGTATATTATATTCACTGTACTCGATATTTGTCTATCTGATTATCTTCACAATTTCTTTTTCCTTTAATATTCTTTAATCATCTTAAAACAGATTTTTAAATTGACACACTTACATAAATCAAGACTTATTGACAGATAGGTTTATAGATAATTAATTTCTCTTAAATGTAGTCAAGTATCTGAGACTTTTACTTTTTTGAGTATATTGTTTTGTTTGTGTTTCTCCTATGTTTTCATTATGTTTTTGGTTTGCTATAATCTTTTAATTATGATTTTAACTAAAATAGAATTATATTAGTTTCTCAGCTCCCTTTTCTCCTTTCAAACCTTTCCAGCAATCTTCCCTTATTCTATCCCCTCATATTACCTCACTTTCAAGGAGATAATGCATTTCCTTTGTTCATTATTATTATTATTATTAAATTATATGTGTTTTCATGTATGCGTTTGAATGTACACACACACCCTCTTGAGTCCATTCTTGGTGGACATTTTTGTATATATGCTTTCAAGGCCAACTACTATGTATTGAATAAATATTGAGGGAGCTCATCCCTGTGATACACTAATTTTAATTTCCCACCAGCTATTCTTTTTGTGTAATCCACTGTTTATGGGTATGAATCCATGAAATTTTATCCCTTCCAGATTAGCATGTTAATTTATATTGCCACTTACCAGGTGAGACTGTTTCACTGAGCAATTCCTGGTATTCTTGCTATTACAATCTTTCTGCGTCTCTTCCACAGTGTTCGTTGAGCAATGTTTTTCAGAGTAATGATGTAGAATTATTCAAGACTCTAAATAACTAATGACCAATCCTTCTTAAACTCTACAGATAGAAAGAAAGAAAGAAAGAAAGAAAGAAAGAAAGAAAGAAAGAAAGAAAGAAA
>JABTXL010007139.1:33057085-33075291 GCA_025134845.1 Neodon shergylaensis
AAAGAAAGAAAGAAGCTAGAAAGAGGGTGAGAGGGAGAGAGGAAGGAATGAAGAGAGGGAGGGAGGAAAGGAGAGAGAGAGGAAGAGAAGAAGGAAGGAAGAAAGGAAGGAAGGACAGAAGGAAGGAAGGAGAAAAGAAACAAAGAATTACTTAAATACTTGTTCTTTGAAACAAGTGTTACAATAATACCAATACTGGGAAGATACCTACCACCAAAGGGAAAACAAAATCAAAATCTCTGGACTGATGTCACTGATGAACTTGACCCAAAAGTCCTCAATAAAATACTAGTAATCTGAATACACTCATATATTAAAAGCGCTGACCACCAGAATCAAGATGGGATTATCCCATAAGTTCAGTCTTGTTTCAGCATATGGGCATCAACAATTATAATAACCAGAATAAATGGACTTAAAAGTCACTTGATTATCTCAATAAATTCAGGAAAAGGCTTTGACAACATTCAAAATCATTTCATGAAAAAAAAGTCTGAGAGAAAGTAGGACTGGAGGGGACATTTTATAACAGAGGTTAATATAACAAATTCTCAGGCAACAATACCTTAACTGTAAAACATCTCAAAGCAGTGTAACTAAAATCAGGAATGAATAACTTCACACTAGTGTAAGTTGTAAAGGCTGGAGAAAAGACAACTGGAGGAAATTAAAGGAATATAAATAGGAAAAAATGTCAAATTATTCTTATTTGTAGATGACATGATATGTACAGAAAAGATCCCAAATATAGCACCAGAAAATTTCTATAAACCATCAACAATTGCACCAAAGTGACGGCACAAAATAAACTTACAATAATGAGTGGACTTACTATAGAAAAACAACAAACACACTAGAAAGATATCAAAGGAACACAAATCTTTTGTAATAAGGCTAACCAAGAAGATTTGAGATAAAAATTCCAAATCCCTAAACAGATGGGGAAACATTCTCGACATTTTGGAAGACATTGCTTGCATTTTAAATGTTGCAATGGATCAGAGTGACTAAAGACAGCTTATTTGTCTTGTTGAGTTTTTCCTCAAAGAACGCAAGCCTTTTCCTTTCGCTGTCAATAAGGCTGACAAGCCAACCATTAAGATTCCTCCTAAAGTGGAGTCAACCTCATACTGTAATAGCACTTTCATTAGATTGATTTGAAATGAGATTAGACCTGTGCATAACCTCTCCTCCCATGAGTACCTTTTTAGTTTGTTGGTATGTGAAAGAGGGTTATTTGACTGCTGTTGCACATAGTTTGGGTTCAATTTTCTATTTAACTCCAGCAATTTTCCTAAATCCAGGTGTCTCCCAATGTGCAAGAGTGAATGTATTCCATTTCACTGTTGCTTCTTCAGTGTGTTTCATTAGTACAAGTGAACTGTCTGCCTGAACAATTTATATCTGTGTTCATGCCTTTTTCTTATTACAATTTGTCATGCTAACCCACACTGTCAGCTAGGACTTAGCTAGTTCCTCCCCTTCATACGTTTTCTTTTTTTGCTTGCATTCTCTGGTTTCTCCCTGCAGTATTCATTTTTAGGCAGAACAAGCTTTCAGCACAAAGTACATTCCCGTTCCTTGCCCTATGGAATAAAGTCTAGCATACATCACCAGCCTTGAAATAAAGTGTGTGTGGTTGGAGAGAAGGGTGTTTCTGTGTTTTTGTGTGAATATGTGTGTGTGTGTGCACTCATTCTTTAGTCTGCCGTGGGATAGACAATTTTCTGCATTATTAATATCAAATTAGGAATGTAAATTCTAATTTACATTTATAATACTGCTTTTTAAATTTTTCTTTTTTTCTATCTCTTTTACTTTTTAACTTTTTCTATGTGTTTTTGTGTAGGTGAATGTTAAAATGCATGACAAATATTTGTGTGCATGTGGATACTATTATTCCATATGAGCTGTCACCGTCTATTATTTTTCAATTTATTTTGAGAAGGAACTCACTCTGTCTTTGAAATTCATTGGATTACTAAGCTGGTCATCCAACAAGCTCAAGGGATCATTTCATTTTGGACCCCCCTTCTAGGGTTAAAGATATGCATCTATCTTTTTTGTAGATGCTAGAGATATGTATATGAGGCCTTAAGCTTTACCAAAGCTAACACTCTGCCATCTACGCCACCATTTCCATTAAAATTTCTACTTCTTTTTGATTTTAATGTCAAAATGGGATGCACTTTCTTTGAGAATCTAAGAATGATATTGAAAGAGCATTGGCCTTAATCAACATATATTATGAACTATGGGACATTTTCTATTACATTAGAGATAATTTAATAACATATTTTTTATTCTGAAACCATGGATAAATACAAAATATGGATAATGTTTTCAAAAAGACACTCTATTATGTATTTAGTGCTACCAAGTCCCTCAGTCTCTTTGAATTGTTCAGCTGTAGATCTCTTTGTTAAATATCATCTACTCCAAGAAGAATCTTCTCTTTAAGGGGTTTAATGATGCTCAAATCCATTGCTAAACAAATATGGAAGTGGGGGTCACTTCATTGCTTTGTTCTATGAGCAGAATAGTAGGTTTTCCTCCAGGCCCATGATCACCACTTCCAATGTTCTGCATCACTTATTTGCACCGTAACACATCTTGCAGTCGTAACAGATTTTAGGTCGAGCGGTTGGTGGCTGGGTTGATGTACAGGTTTCTCTTTCTACAGCTTGAAGAGTACCTTTTTGTGTCAAAGAGACTAGAATGTAGGGGTGATGGCTCCATATAGGTACTAGCTCCAACTCTCTACATTCAGTGATCTGTGTGGTTGCTTTTCTCAGCAATAAGTCCTAGCTGTGCCTGTTGTGAGAGCAACCCTCTGTCTTAACATCAGCCCTTATTGTTTAAGAATATCTATGTTACCCCTTGGGCAACTTGTCAACCACATGCAACCCAGTACCCCCACTGTGAGCATTGCCTGGCTACAAAAATTTGCTAGTTCAGACACTATGTCACCATTACTAAGTGCCCTCACTAAGGTTAATCTCATAGATTCTAGAAAATTTCCTCTTCACTACGTTAGCACACAGGACCACAAATGTCATTCTATTGTAACTGCATCTCATCGAACTTTCTCGATTCATCTGTTTTTTCCTCACACACAAGTGTTCCCTCCTACTCCTGTCTCCACATGTCTCCAGTCCACTTATGAAATCTACTCTATTTCACCTTCCCAGGAAGATCCATGCATGCTTCTTAGCACCCCAATATTTTCCTAACCTCTCTGGGTTTGTGGATTTTGTCTTATCACTTAGGTAACAGCTAATATAAGTGAATACATGCCACATTTGTCTTTCTGGCTCTCGATTGCTGCACTCGGGGTGATATTGTTTTTCTACTTGTATCAATTTTCTTGATAGAATAATCTCAAATGTCTGAGAAACAGTTAAAGAAATGTTTAACATCATTATCTATAAGGGAAATGAATATGGGAATGATTTTTAGATTCTATCTTATGGTGTAGGAAGTTCTTCTGTATATTTGTTGCTTTTATTGGTTGATGAATAAAGAAGCTGCTTTTGGCCAATGGCTTAACAGACTATAGTTAGACTGGAAGATACTATATATATATATATATATATATATATATATATATGTGTGTGTGTGTGTGTGTGTGTGTGTGTGTGTGTGTGTATGTGTGTATATATATATATATATATATATATGTATATGTATATATATATATATATATATATATATATATATATATATATATATATGGAGAGAGAGATTATGCGGAGTCAAAAAGATGTTGCTTGATAAGCCACAGCCAGGTGGTGAAACACAGACTACTAGAATTGGGTTAATTTAAGATATGAGTTAGTCAGAAATACACTTAAGCTGCTGGACAAGCAGTATCGCAAATCATATAGTTTCTGTTTGGTTATTTCAGGTCTGGGTAGCAGGGAGAGAACAAGCAGCCTCCCCCAACAATCTTACATCTGTCAGAATGCCTAAGTTCAATAACACAAGTTATAGCTCATGGGAAGAAAGGGGAACACTCCTCCATTGCTAGTGGGAGTACAGACTTGTACAGCTACTTTGGAAATAAACGTGGATTTCTTGAGAATACTTGGGATCAATATACACTTCAAGACCCATTTATGCTACTCTAGTACATATACCCAAATGATGCTCCATCATATACTGCAAGGACACTTCTTTAACTATGTTTACTGGGGTTTATTCATAATAGCCAAAGTGGTAACAACCTAGATTTCCCTTAACTGAAGAATAAATAAAGAAAATGTGGTACATTTACAAAATGAAATATTTATTACTCAACTGTCAAAAAATGACATCATGCAATTGTAGAACCAAACTGGACTGGACTTAAAATTAATAAAAATGATTTTTAATAATATTCTGCTATACTCATAGATTAGAGCCTTGTCCAGTCATCATTAAAGAGTCTCTCCCCAGATGCAGATAGGTGCAGAGTTAGAGTCTAAATTGGAGGTCTCCATTGGGTTGCTCCACTCAGAGTTAGGAGAACCCTGGGAACAAGACAGAAGGACGAGTAAGAATCAGAGGAGATGGAGGACACCAAGAGAATATATACTCAACTATGCAGGGATCATATGGTCTTATAGAAACTAAGGTCACAAGTTCCAGGCCAGAGTGGTTCTGATTCTGTTCTTTGAATTTGTTATAGCTGTTAGCTTGGTGTTTTTGTGGGACTCTTAACAGTAGGAGTGGGTGTGTCTCTGACATGTTTTTGAGCTTTTGAGATTCTTTCCCTTCTTCAACCTCCGTATGAGCTTCTTCAGCTTCCATATGAGAACTTTCATTTTGTTTTATTGAATCTTGTTGTAACCTGTTTGGCTGTTGTCTTTTAGAGTCCTGATTTTTTTTGGGAGAGGAAACAGAAGGGGAACTGTAGCAAACTTAAAGAAGGAAAGAGGTGGGACGTAGGAGGAGTGGAGGGAGGGAAAACTGCTGTTTGGATGTGTTGTATGAGAGAAGAATCTATTTTCAATAATATATATAATTTATTTGTTATATATGTATACATATAATTATGTTATATGCATAATTTATTTGTATTGAAAATAGGTTCTTCTCTCATATTACATATATATGAGATAAATGTATAATATATAATAACAATTATATATTAAAAAAATCTATTGCTGTGGAAATAATTTAAAAGAAGTTGATTTAATAGCAAATAAATAGTTCCCACAAACAAACAAGGCTACATTATTGTATCAACATTTTGGTGCATATGTGCTCTATGTGTATGCATATATTTTGTGTACCACAGTAGATTAGCAAATGTGCACAAGTTCATGTAGTTGTCAATGCTATGTGCTTCCCTCAATGCCCCTCTGCCTAAGTGTGTGAGATCGTTTTCCTCAACGATTCCTGAACACATCAATTAAGCTAAGTTGTCTAGCAAGTGAACCCTAAAGACATTCTAGTCACTCCATTAGTGCTGGGCAGGATAATAGATTTACAAAATTCTGCATATTTTCCAATTTTATGTGGATTCTCGTGATTTATTTCAGGTTCTCATGTTTATAGGGCAATTATTTGACAACTGAGACCCGATCTTATATCCAAGTTTAAATATTTTCCAGTATTCTACTGATATATATGTAAAGTTAAAAATTCACCCTGAAATCTTTGATATACAAATAACATTAACAAAATGTCTTTCATGAATCATACCTATTATCAATAGCATCTAGGAAATTCATGTTTATTAAAATATAATATAAATTCATTTACATTGACTTGCAGTACATAAACTAAAATTACTTTGATGAGTATCAGGTCTATGAGTTCATGTATTGTCTTAAATCTTGAACAAAAGAATAGGTTTTAGAATGCCATCAACTTTGAATCAGTCAAACTCTTCAATATTCTCAACAGTTACGGATTGACTTCAACAAATACACAAAACAATATGTAACCTTTAAGATATAAGAAAAATAAAATTAAATTTATTATCTGGATAACATCCTTTCATCAAGCTTCTCTCTTCATCAAACAACTCTCATTTCACAGCATAGAAAATGCAGATATGTTTATTTTTCTTTATTGTTTATTTTACCAACAAAGGTAAATCAACATAATAAAATTCTAGTCATCTTGACTCATGTGGTCATTATGCATATACTATAAAATGAAGTCATCGTGATTAAGATTTCTTGGAAAAGAAGGTGAAGTTATCAGGAGTGCTGCATCATTGATAGCAGAAAAATCAATACAATAAATTGCATATTTTATTTCCCACATATAAATGCATTAGGTACATTCTGATCCATTCTCACAGTCTTGTAAATGTCCGTTATGTAGATTCTTTGTGTTCTGTAAACACTTTCGGGTAGCTAGGATGTTGCCTTCTCTCACTCTATTATATGTCTGTTTCTCTCTCTCTCTCTCTCTCTCTCTCTCTCTCTCTCTCTCTCTCTCTCTGCATGTATTTTTGTGTCTGTGCCTCTATGTCTGTCTATCTTGCTTTAACACATAGTCAACTATACTCTTTTACATGCCATAAAATTACACCTTTGTCCTTTTTAATTAACACAGCTATAAACATTCTATGTTAATTGTAAACCTGAATTTTGTCCTAATGCTCATCATATTATAGTTAATGAATAGTGAAGAGATCGCAATACTTGTTTTCATTTTTAACACACTACAATGTATCAATGCCAATAAACCAAATAAAGTCAATTCTTACACATATATATTTTTAAATCACATAAGTTCAGAACAAATATATGATTACATTTTAATAAATTTTCACAGAGACTGGAGAGTTAGGCTGCTTAATCCATGCTCTTAAAGTACTCAACTTTCTTGTTGGTGACAGCAGCTAAGAGATACACCTATATTGAAATTGAATTAAGTGAACCAGAAAAAAAAAGGAAAGAAAATGTATTTTAACTTTCTGTAAATCAACCGAGGTACAAGGTAGGAAATTTAGTTCCTTCTTCTGATGGAATTTTTAGTCTATTAATTAAAGTTTTTAATTCATCTATTCTTCTCTGTTGACCCTGGGGAATCATCTGCCCTCTTTGATCCATGTCTAGACATGGAATTTTTCAAGTGTCCTGGAACCCTTGTCTCTAGGTTTCACTGCATAGATATAGTATACATCTTTCATACCAGAATATATGGCAGAACAAAGGAACTATAAAAATAAGAGAATGGTTTCAGATAATCTAGAATTTCTTATCATCCCTGGTGAATTACATACCCCAAACTAAATGTGAGCACCAATCAGTGCTCTGCCCTCATAGCTGGATTATGTGTGTAGAATGCCCTACACCACAGCAAGATCTGAATGTTGAGAAATATGTCAGGATTTCCCACACATGCAGAAGTCACAGAAGATGCTGAATTCAGCCCTATGAAAGGGCACAGACTCAGTAGCTGACCCCATGCTTTTTGTATTTCATATGTGTCCTACATTTAACTCTGGTTTCGTCCTCAGAGATGCTAACTCATCTCTCTCTGATGTAGGTGCCTCAATCTGAAGAGTTCAGCTATAAGGCTAAAGAGCAGGACCAGGGCTTATCTCTTAGCCACTTAACTTCTTCAACAAATTACCTCTTCTTCAACATGATGGAACTCATGAGTAATGAATAGAACCAAGCAAGTCATTGTATGAAAGTTAGAACAAAATTTTGGTTTTACTTCACAAAGTTACTATCCACATGTGTTGACTAACAAGTTAAAACTGTTTAAATTGAATGAATAGTAAGTATAATGTACAGAGCAGATAGAAGAGTCTTGGTTTTGGTACAAAAGACACTATATATATAAGTGTATATATTTTATAATATTATACTTCAAAATTATTATTAAAATACTTGAATGAATAAATACATTCATAAAATTTAAAATACAGTCAGCACAAAAAACTTGCCATAGATGCTAGAATTTTCTCTAATTATGTATGAGGTGTTATTTTTAGCTTAGATTTATATCAGACAATTGCAAACCTTGACTTTTCATCATGTGATTCAGAATACATATTCACATTGTTTTACCCAGCATGGCCACCATCACAACCTGTGATAAGCCCAGCAAATCATGAGAAAGACAGCTTGTGGACTTCATAAAAAGAGAACATGTTTACTATAGTTTACAGAATAGACTCATAAACAAAAATAACACTATGCCATATGCACTTACTTCTGATTGAAATTGTATGAGGCATAATATACTCATAGCTCACTCTTGTGTATACATGAGATTATACAAAGTTATTATAATTCATTAAACGATATTTTTCTTCCTCTTCATACCCCACCATCAGTTTCAAAACAAAGCAATTACCTTCTCCAGGAGAAATTGAGTTGTTGCTTTGTTGCAGACTATGAGTGCTTAGAATCTTGTATCTCAGAGCATGCACACTTTAACAAGACAGAACTCAGTTAATAAAACCATATACACGTATGTATGTGTGTGCATATAGTTAAAAGTACATATGCTAACTCTAATTTTTTCTTTATCTATACTTTTATCTGCTAAAAGTATTCCTGAAATGGTACTTCAGGGTGTTTCATACTTTGGCGTAAGTATTATTGCATGTCAAATGAATACACTATCATCAAAGGCAGTCTGGAGGATACTTAATGTAGTACATCTTCAGTGAATATGTTAATTTGTACCTCTCCTACAAAACATTCATAATAGAAGAAATATAACCCTCGCTCCAATTTATGGATGAAAAATTGACTTCTTGAATTTACTACACACTACTAATAAATAAAATGGTTTGAAGACCTTATTAATTCTTCACTCTGCTTACATTAGTTTCTGGTCAATTTAATCCATCCCAGGAAATATAGTCACATAAACATGGCTGAAAAGAAATGAATCATTGAAATTCATTCACCTCACAAAAAAGAATCATGCAGAGATGGCTCTGAATGTCTACTCCTCATTTTATATCATTCTTGTAACTTATTTTTCTTCTCACTGTCTCAAAGAAGATTGGAAATACTAAGTAAAAAATTACTGATGAATTGGAAAATAAGAAAACTAAATATACATTCTAAAATTCACAAACAGCATAACAATGAAGGAGACCAAAAATGCAGACAAAATGAGTCTTCATGTGGTTAATTTTCTTAGGATTTTCCTTACAAAACATTTATAAAACAGAACAATCTAATGGGGATTTGGTGCAAAGATGAATTAAATATTAGATGAATTAGATATTAATTTTTTATATCTTATGGCCAAAATACTCTAATATTGGTAGCTTTATCTGCCCTCAGATTGACAACAAAGGATATATGTGGTATTCATTGTTCATAGGGCTTAAGCAGGAAGAGGTGGAGATTATCAATAATCATAGCCAATCGCTTCCCCTTCCTGAAATATAAGTGAAAATAGAAAATTAGCAAAATCCCATTATGTCTCTGTAAATTAACTACATAAATATGGAACAATATCTTGTTTTACCTTCCATGGAAGTTTTGCTTTACTCTTTTAAATTTCTAAAGAATACAATCCAATTTTTATGATGTTTAGAGATAATATTCAGAGTGACTACAGAAATCTTTTTACAATGTTTTTAAATTCCGTTAGCTGTATAAACTATCAACAAGAAACAATGTATAACTTGAACAAAATATGTGATTATTAACAATTACATGAAACTTTTTTTTTGTTTTTTTTTCGAGACAGGGTTTCTCTGTGGCTTTGGAGCCTGTCCTGGAACTAGCTCTGTAGACCAGGCTGGTCTCGAACTCACAGAGATCCGCCTGCCTCTGCCTCCCGAGTGCTGGGATTAAAGGCGTGTGCCACCATCGCCAGGCTACATGAAACTTTTTATAAGTGAAAAGATACTACATGCTTTTATACCTAAGAGGCATATTATTTCAGTATTTTTAAATGTGAAATCTAATTTCACTTTAATTTCTGAGAAATTCACTGGATCTTTATGTGGCTTGAATCAATGTGAAGAATGTTCTGAAATGATTCTGTGGAAAAGAAGGCAGTAAACGAGGAAGGGAGAAAGGTGTGTTTTGCTGTGTGGTTATATATTATGAAGGCAGAACTTTTACCCCTGTCATAGACAGTGTGTCTGTCCTTACTTTTGCTTGACTAAGTTTAGTTCAGTAAGAAAGCAGTTCTTCAACGCTATACTGTTCATAGCATCCTTTACACCAAAATGCCTTTAAACCACAGGCACCGGGTTAACCCTAACAGTGGGAATGCAGTCAAAGTTCTGTTCTACAAGGACTAAGCTAAAACATATAGAGTCTTAGGGCTACACAAGAAAGGCTTTTATCTTCCGAGGCCAGGTGATTCCGCAGCCAAGCTCTACAATGAGCTACTTCAATTAGTTGATACAGTTTCTCACAAAGAAAATAAAGAATATAAATGTAAATGGAAAGGGAAAGAATCATTTGTTTGGAGGAACAGAGGGGAAAAAATTAAAATTAGAACATAAATAGCCTAAGGTAGATGGTGGGGTTAAGATTCCTTTTAATTGAGGTCATAGACACAGGGAATTAAGGGCATTTTTTTTTTCTGTTTTCAGGCTAAATTCCATTGTCCACTCTGGCTATGTAGACAAAATGTACCAATCTGATTTGTATGTCGATGACATCGACTTATGGGACTTTCTCAAAAACTTTGAAAGATAATTTTTCTTGTCAGAAGTTAAATTATTATAAAACTGTGGCATATATTTTGTATAATATGTTAATATTTTAGTAGAAATAATGCTAAGTAATTTGCTTAAAGTTTTTTTTCTTTCCTTATAAGTACTTTATTTAATTAAATACCAAATAAGACCCAGAAATTTTAAATCAGAGGTAAAAATACGCATGCTTATGGGTAATAATAATTTATGTAAATGAGTCTATCAGCATGTGGTTTAGAACAATTATTACTCTATTTTCTTCCAGAAATGAGAAGAGATAAATAAGCCTCATAATTACTGAGAAAATATGTATATGTGTATTATTTCCACTCATGTGCTGTTTTATGAATATTTAAATTTTGTCAAACATCCTAAACTCTATGATGATGTAATAATGATGTATAAATGCAGAACTGAAATTATCAAAGCTCTATAAGCTCTATTTCTCTTTTTTAAGGAGTGACCCTACTAAATGGACATTTTATACGTCAAATACATTCTGCAGTCATACACCTGAAACTCACTTGATTTCTAGGTTTTTTTAGCAGCTAGCTCAAATCCTAATGTAAATGTAATCACTAACACAAGTTAGGACTTGTGAGATGAAGGAACAGGACAACATTCACTGTATTTATTGTAGGGGGAGAGACAGAAGAGAGAGAGGATGTGTCAGAGAGAGAAAGAAACAGAGAGAGAGGCAACAAATGTGCATGTAAAGGCACACATATTGAATTCCAGAATATGACTTACAGTAGTCAGTTCTCCCCTTACATCATGTCAGTTCCAATAATGAGACTTGGGTTCTCAGGCTTGATGGCAATCACCTTGATTCAATAAGTCATCTTCCCAAAGCCCACTGTTCCTATTTTTTCTACCTGCATTCCATGGGTAATCTGTTACTTGAACAAACATTTATAAACTGATCCAATATTTGTCCGTTGTTTTCTTTCTGTAATAGATAAAGAAACCATGGATATGTTCTAAAACAGCCTTACATTCAAAGAAATAAAGGACAAGCTATGCAGCTGTGGTGTGTGATTAAAAAAAATAACGTGTTGCAAAACATGCTCATGGGTTTCCCCACATCTCCCAACTGAGCAAGATAGGCCAGCTTTTACTGGGGCTTAGCTTTATACTTAGGTACAGAAATGAAGGACAGTCTACAATTTCTGAGTAGAAAGATCAGCAACTGTAAAACTTGATATTATTTTGATATGTGTAATATTTGACTGCCTGTATGTGAAATGCATCTGTGAAGTTATGTGGACACCAGAAGAGGGTAACAAATGCCCTAGAAGTAGAAACACATAATAGTTTAAGCTTCCTTATGGGTACTGGGAACTGAAATCCATGTTCTCTGATTCTTAATTGCTAATACACATCTCCAGCCCAGTTTTTTTATTTTAAGGAAAAAGAGATTAGTTGGCTTCAGGCTACTATGCAAGAACCAATGCGAAGTTCACAGAGGAGCCAAAGATGAACCTGCCTTAATTATCTTATTTGAAGATACCAGAAGATGACTAGAGCTGACTACTTTTCTTAAACATTATACTGCCAGATTTATGGAAAAAAAATCACAGGAAAGGCCCAGCGAAAGCTGGAAAAAGAATATTAAGAAGTGAGAAAAAACTGGGGAAGATAATTTGGAGATGGAGAGACATGAATGGATTTGAAAGTATTTCAGTACAGAATTGACAAGGGATGTTCGACTGTTTTTGGTATGAAGAACAAATTAAAGTTAGTTTCCTAAGACTTAGACTAAAACAATATGTGTGATTTATTTTAGTAACTACCTGCTTTCCTTTTAGCAACAAAATACCCGATACTTGATACTTAATAAAGGAGGTTCAGCGAAGCTCGTATTTCAGATAGAACAAAATTTCAAGACATTGTGGCTTTATCATTTGGACTGGTGATCATGGGCTCTGAATAAATGGTATCACGAAGGAAGAAGAGACCACAGGGAAGGCAGGAAGGCAGAGAAATTCAGTAATTAGGCTTCATTTTGGTAGATCTTGTTAGAATCAACTGGATTCTTGCAAGAGTCCTCAAAAGCAGCGAGTGTGGGAACCAAGCTTCTTGAATGTGAACCTTGGAGGCAACACAAAATCCTCCATGCTAGTGGAGGGCTATATGAGAAACCCTTTAAAGGAAATTGAGATTACTTTTCAAGGGCAGTTAATTCCCCAAAGGTGGTTAAACACACTCATTTAGGTGGGTAAGTGCGAAGCAAAAGAATTTGTGCTTTCAACAGAGATTTGGATGTAAGTGTTTAATGAGAAGCCGCATAACCAAGACACTGAATATAAACTGCTGGCACTGCTAGAACATTTTCTGAAACATGAAGGTGAATGGTTTAGTGGTGTTTTGCTGGTATGTGCAGCTATTTCCATGAAAGATCAGTTGATCTACCTAGGCAAGAGGAGGGACCCTCCACCTGGATCCAGTGTTCAGTTTTCAGAGTCAGGAACTATTTATCTGAAAATGGAAAATAATCCATTTTTCACAGAAACATTAATACTGGCTTTTCATAAACTAGAATATGAAGTCCAAATTATAATATATTAATTAGTATGTTCCAGCCATATGGACCAGATACTTTTTAAAACAAAAATAACCTGTTATTTTCACAGTATGAAAAAGAGAACAAATTTCTCCCAGCCTTCCCACCCTACCTCAAATCCTAGTCTAATCCTTGGCTTCATTTCTGAAGCTAATCTTAAGCTAATTTGGCTTTGTATATACAATTTCCCACAGTGAAAAAAATGTTATTGCTCTTGACAAAACTGGCTTGTGCTGGTCTATTTTTTTCCCCTTTAGAAATGGTTTCCCAATAGAACTATGTACATACAGTTCTGCAAAGATTTTTCTTTCCTGGAGTGCACGTAAGCTGCACTAGGATATAACCTACTGATATTTGCCTCTGAAAATGTGATTTTAAGAACCCCTTTACTTTAAGCCCCCCTTTCCACTGAAATATTCCCTCTGTTAATGTTAAGAACTCTTTATGATTCCCAGATGTACTTGCATGTTCCTAAGTTGTTTGTCAATTGACTATCTGAGCTCCCTGTTGGCAATGCTATTTCTCTTTTGTATAAATACTTGGATGTAGCCTAAAGGTGTAAAGGATCAGAATCACTCTGAAAATCTTCAAAAGTACTTGCCTTTGCTTATAGAAAGCACCATAGGCTAAGATATCACTCTGCAAGGTAAGTGGAAGAAAAAATGCATGCTGATTAAGTCTCTATATATTTTATCATATTTTATACTTGATTCCAGTATTTTTGTAAAATGAATTGCTATTTGACTATTTATTTCCTAAATTTAATCATTCAAGAGAAAATTAAATAAAAGGAATTGCAGCTATCAATCCTATTTAGAGATCACTTTTGATAACTGACGCCGTCCTGTTGGGTTAGGATTCTGTTGCTCTGCAATGTAAAGTCTGGATGTAGAAACTCTTGTCTCTTAAGTGGATGTGCTCTTCGTTGCATTGAGAGTCAACAGCTGCTGAGTGTATTTCAAAAGCCAAGAGTATTGCTAGATGCTTTGCAACAGAACATCTCACCGAACCAGTTAGGTTATCACATTCTCTTTCTTTTACCGAACTAAAAATATCAACGAATAAAAGAAATAAAGTACAGCATGTAAGACATCAGACTTATGAAAACATATATCTGTATTCAAAGGTCACAGTCTCCACTTAACCAAGAGAGTGTTTCTACTTTCATGTTCCTAAAGCTATTTATTCCCATGAAATCTCTGAAATGCCATATACTCTGAAATTTTTTTCTTCAATTTATTGAACCTTTGTCATTTACTATTGTCTGCTTGTAGCACACACACACACACACACACACAATTTATGTATTGAAGAATTCCTGGTAAATTATGAATCCTAGCTAAGAAGTCAAATTTATGATTCTGAATATATTCAAGTTTTTAGAAATTATGTGATCTACATATTATTCTCTTTCTCTCATTCTCTGTATATGAATATATTTGCTTGTTTAGAAATGGAGAGAGAAATAAAAATAATGAAACCATTCAGAGTTGTAAAAGACACATGACACAAGAAGTTCATTCTTGGTATTTGCATATTCTGTGTTTATTTGTGCTAAATTACTTGTCATCTTGATCTTGGGCAAAATGTTAAGGTCTTGCTGAGAATAGCAAAGGTACCAACGCATATGGCACCATTCAGACACACAATCTATTTGTATTCTTTCTTCCTTTCTCTTTGTATTTCTTCAACACATTCAATTATTTTATTCTACACACTCAGTACCCCAACTCACTGCATCAAACATCTCTAGATAACTATTTACTCTTTAATTCCTAAGATTTGAGGAATATTAATGGTTGGGTACCTAAGCATATGTAATTTAAAGGTAGACTTTGCTTTGGTTGGACTTAGTAACGTTAGCAATAATAAGCTACTTTGTGAACTGTAAATAGTAAACTCTATGTAACATATAGCATATATATATTACATTAAAATAGTTTACAGTGAATCATGTATGTCTCTTTTCCAATATCTTCCTTTGCCATTGCTTAGTTCCTGATTGTTTTGAGATAGAGGTGATAAATAAACATGTACCTTAGCAATGATACATCAAGGATAAACTTTGCAATCTTCAAATATATGCTTTGTGGAAGCAAATCAGTTGCTACAAGCATGATATGTTAATAAACCTAAAATAAAACAAGCTCCAGAGTTACTAATTTTGTTTGCATCCAAAGGGCTTCACCCAAAACCTACCTTCATTTTTATCTTCCTTCATGCAAACAACCCCAAGCTTGCATGAATTTTACAATAAGCCTGTGGTGTTATCTCCTTATGCAAATGGCAAAATATACAGAGAAAATGAATCTCTGCTGCTTGTTTTAACCAACCAATATGAGAAAAATAGCAACTAATTTATGTCATATTATACATAATAATTATTATTTCATTTACAAAACAAATACTTCATTAACTCCTATACTCTTACATAAACTTGTTTAGCATAAACACATACACACACTCACACACACATAGACTTTCAATTTGTATGCAGCCTCCATATGTTGAATAAGTGCCTCATAAATCGGAATAACAAATCATACCATTTATTTCTCTGATGCTGGTTCTGATCCACAGTTCCCTGGACACAGAGACAAATAGATCATTTTCTTATATAGTTCCTGGTAACTTGAGTTCTAGATTATATTATACTTGGATTCAGTTTTTCCTTCTTTCTCCACTCACTTCTGCCTCCAAGGTGTATATGCCAGACCCTTATAATATCATTGTTGTTACAATTCTCTCCCCACCTCACTCCATTTTTTGCTAACTATCTCTACCCTAAACAACTGGAAGCAAAATTTATGAAACCCAATAGATGTCATCCATATGTCACCTCAACACTTTCACAGGCTTCCTTGTCTTCTGTGTTTGGATTTGTATTCTACTTGAATTGAGTTCTCTGCAGTCTGAGACAGGATCCCATTAGGAATTTTCATCCAACTATTATGAAGTCCTCTATTCTCTCTCAGACTCTTGTTGACTATTGCCTTCCTGGTGCATAGTAATTAAAATAACTTCACGGAAATTAAAATTACCTAAAAGCTAAGGCAGGGGTAACCATCCCTGTATTATCTGTTTCTCAATATTCCATGCTCATTAAATTATTTTTCTCGGTATTGCATAACAGAGATGAGTTGTGTCCAGAACATTTTTGGAATAAGATGACATTGTCCTTACAAAACCACTGATGATTAGACTAGGGATCAACAAAAAATAAGATAGCCTACCAGAATGTAGGCTTGAAACAACAACAACAACAACAAACAATAATAATAACAAAAATGACAATAACAATAATAAAATGTAAAAAAGGAAACCCTAATGACTAAGTAAGGAGAATTTCAAGAAAATTTAATCTCATCATGAAATTCTCAGCTCTATCATTGAGTACTTCACTAACTAACACTACATAATTAATGTTCCTTGATCAAAATGAAGTTGAACAAGATGCTGCCAAAGAAAAACTCCATCTATTCCTATAAGTTTGGTTTGATGTGTATCTCTGTTTCTAAATTATTTTTTTCCAATGATTATTTCTCCAATTTTTTTTCTGATGTCACAATACTCTAGGTTTGTATATTTTCTACACTTACTTGCAATGGTCTGGCTTCTTTTAAAATCCTTTGGTATCCTGAGTTCATTAGAACTAAGATAGGTAACCATATAAAAGCTAATTTATACCACATAAGCCACTAATCTCTTGGTGATTCATATCAAGAATAGTTGGTGTCTTAAACACATAGTTAAATTTCTGCAAGCATTCTCCTTTCCCTTCTAGGCAGTGTGCTACAAGCCTACAAGAACATTACCAAAAGCAGATGTGCTGTGGGATGAAGCCATCATTCAGGCTTGTGGAATGTCCAAAACTCCCTGTCACTTTTTGGCAGCGAGGACTAAATGTCTGCTTTCATATCTCCATTCAAAGGCATAAATGTTTATCAGCAGAGACATGTTATAAATAGTTCACTGAAACTTCAAATCACACCATAGAGTTTAAATATTGGGGTCCAAAGAAAATAGCTATTAATTCCAGTTTTTACTTTAAGCTAAGATCTAATTGGAAAATAATACGTATTATGACACATTAAGATTTGCTTAACATAATGAGAACTATAGTAAAAGATTTGATGTCGTTTTAGATGGTGAAGCTGTCTGAGTTATGGCATATTGTTTTTAGTGCTTTAATGTCATATCTGAAGCTATACATTTAAAATCAAACTATAGCCAAAATACACTAATTACTAAGCACTATGTACTTTTATTAGTCAAATTTTGCCTTGGTCATCATATTTGTGATTAATTGAGAGTTATGAATATAATTTTAGGAGAATACAAAAAATATATTTTTTATTTGGGAACGTACCATATTTTAATAGACTACATCTATGTTCCCTAGGCACCATCAAAAATACCTTTATCATTTGAATACTACATTAAAATTTTCAGTAAAGCCTCATATGTATTATTCTAATGATACACTATACCTGGGACAGATGATTGAATACTTTTTTTATTTCATTTACTGGAAATTTGGTTTTCTTCATTTTTCATTGCTTTAACATCAAAACATAACACAATAAAACATAATATGATGAATCAATCACATCAAAGTTTGAGAATGTAAATCAACAGAAGTAAGAAATCCAAAGAGAAGGTTCAATAGTCAAAGACCAACTCAATCACATGCTCACGATTTTCATACAAATACCAATGGAAACAATATATATCAAGAGTTTCTGGTGCACACCCTGGCAGGCTGTGTGCTTGCTACTTTACTTTCTGTGAATTCACATGAGCTTTACTCAGTTCCTTCAGAGGGCCTTATTTGCCTAGTGTCCTTCTTCCCCTATTGTCCTTACACTTTCTGCTTCATCTTTCTGGGAATCTCTGATATCTGAGGGAATAAGTTTGATGCATGTTCCAAGATCTCTCTCTCTCTCTCTCTCCTCTCTCTCTCTCTCTCTCTCTCTCTCTCTCTCTCTCTCTCTCTCTCTCTCTCTCTCT